>VDFB02259254.1:0-47779 GCA_007258455.2 Sequoia sempervirens
TGAGGCTTTGAAGGTGAATAATAACCTAGGCTACGTAGGGGATTTCCTTGAGGTACATGATCCCATAGAAAGAATTGAATAGTTAATCCTCCATGAAGAAGAAATGATAAGAGATGTGCCACTTGTGGCATTTGAAAGAGGAAGGGGCATCAGTCCTAGGAGGAAAGTAGAAAATATCACACCACTAGATCACTTATCACCTCAGCCTACTCCTAAAGTGAGATTTTTAGTTGGTTCCCCATCCATGGAAGAAGATAACACTGAGGAAGAAGGAGTCTTGCAGTTTAATTCTCCTATTATACCACAATATGAGATGCCACTGGAAAGAAGTGTGATCACCTTTGAAGCCTCTGATGAGCTATCAGATGATGTGAGGCATTGTGTAAGTTAGGAATTTCTTGCAAATGATACTTTCGTGCGGACCCCTGAATTTAAGTCCTTTATATATGAGTATAAATAAAGACTAATAATAGAAAGGTTAAAGGACATTGACCCTGAGAAAGATGCTTATGCCTTGAAATAATTGTAACATGAAGTTGATAAGGAAATGAGAAACATGACTGATAAGAGAGGAAGAGCATTATTGCAAGAAGCTGGAGTTATGCTCCTACATGGGTGGGATATTAGTTTAGACATTGTGTTTGAAATTTTTTTGAAGAGAAAGAATAAAACTTTACAAATAACGGATGAAGCAAGTGACAGGGTCTATACAGGGTCAAGGTACAAACTTGATAATACCACTTTGCAAATTTGGGCTCTTTACCCCCATGCAAGAAGCCTTCTCTCATTGACCATGATCAAATTTTTTGACATCTCCTGGTGCAAAGAGCAAGGGAGACAGATCCCTTGGAGACTACTGACTTGAATGAGAATGTAGCCAAATTCACCAAAGCCTAGATCTAAAAGCTAGTAAGAGATAACCAGTGGCTGATAGAGGAAAATGATAGGTTGAAATAAGAATTAACCAACTACAAAGATAAGTTGCCTGCTTCTCCAAGGCTTTACTCTATTTTAATTGAACATGAAAGAAAAGTGTTAAAGGCCATGTCTGAGATTGCTCAATGGAAGCATAAATTTGAAAAGGCTCAAAAGGAACAAGAAGAACTAAAAAGATTATTGAAGGATACTACTTCTGAAGTAGTATTAGGGATAATCTAAATGAAATTCAAAGATATGTGCCAACATGTAGATGGTTTCTGGCATGCTTATAGTGGAACATACAAGGCCCTCGTGGAGCATGGAAGTCTACTTGATAGGATAAAGGAAATGGAATCCCATATCAAGGAAAATATGGAGATAATAATGCTTTGCTCCAAGAATGTTAGAGCCTCATGAATACACATGAAAACTTCCAGAATATCTTGACACATGAATTGAGTGACTTCAGTTAGGCACTATGTATGACCATGCCAAATTTCTTTGAAGAAAAATATTTGAAGGATCAAGAAACTTGGAAAAATGAGATATCAAAATATTTTCTAGGCATCCTTGATGACCTCAATGATGAGGATGAGGTACTCAGGAAAACACATAAGTAACTCAAGAGGATTGTTGGATTGGAGAATGTAATGATAGACACTCTACAAAATTTAAACACTTATGACCAAGAGAAATAAATTGATCACATGTCAAAGGTTAATTTTTTCCTTACACGAGGTGTATGAAAAGGTAGTCAGAGTTTGATTGTTGTGGACACATTAGCATGGTGCTTGAGCCTTGAACAGATCTTAGGTGGTCACAAGTGCTTGATGATGATTAATGGACTGTGGTGCATCCAACACTAAACTCTTTTTAAGTTTCTATGTTATGTTAATTATGCTTTAGTTAAGAAATGATGTAACTTTTGTGAATGGACCTGAAGCTTGTTTCTTCCAGTACAAATAGGGAAACCAAGGTTTGATTTTGATCATCATATCATCATCATTTCAATCCATTAGAATAGATACTAGAACATCTCATCCACTTAATCATATCAAAATAACTCATGTTATGTATGTTTATATTTTGAGAAATATAATGGAGTAGATACATTATAACTCATAATCCATTTTTAGTGTTCAATTGTTGTGTCAATTTTCATGCTTATTTATTGCTTTGTTGTCTCCAAAGTGGTCTTTTCAAGTTGTTTAAATCTGCAAGATTTATCAGGGCACATTTGTTGTTACTATGTGGATGCTTTGATTGGTTTATGGTTAGGTGTGAATTAAACTCCTTTCAACTAATTTACTTTAATTGGTTAGTATTAAGGATTAAAGTCCTCTTAGAGATTGGCACCCTCTTATGGTCTAAAAACTTACGTTTTTGAGACCCAATAGATTGCAAATAACTCTAAAAATTTAGAAGTTTATGAAACAATGCATATATTCTATGAAATAGTGTATATATTATTATACTTTTATATTCTATGAAGCATTCCTTATTTTCTATGAAACAGTGTATATATTCTTGTACTTGTAAATATTCTTTTACTGTTATGTCTATTAAAGAAAATAGAGTTTGAATAAAAAAATGCTTCACCCTTTTTTGTAAGTGAGTATGTGAATGATTGTTTAAGGAAAAATCTTACAGTGTTTACATTTTTATTTTACTAGTTTCAAATATTCATTTGCTATGTATATAAAATTGTATGTACTCTTTATCTCTAATGACATAAAACAATAATGTCATCACAATTAGGATTTTCAATTTCAGCACCATCATTGTCCACACTTTTCATATCATGTTCACTTTTAAGTACAATCATCAAAATTTTATTTTTATTTCTTGTCCTAGTTAATCTTGATTCCTTTCAGTGCAACACAATAGGTTGCATGTTAAATTTCAAACATTTTCTTTGTATTTTTGTGTATATATTATTTTCTCAGTGCATCATTATGTAACAACAATTTCACTTCTAAGATATACAGTAAAAATAAATGAAAGCACATGTTTGCTTTGTCAAGGGAAATGCATGGTGAATACCCTATGTCTTTCAGATAAGTGTACAAGCAAAATAATACATAACTAATTGAATATGATTTTCTACTGTACAATTATTTTTTTATGTGCTTTTTACTTTTTGCATGTGGACTACCCTCGATTGAGACTTATACTTATCTTTTCTTAATTGAAGCCTTTACATTTCCTTTCTACAAAAGGAATTTACTGCTTGACAACAGGTTCATGAACTTCATACAAATTAAGATTGGTGTAAAACGCCAACCCCACAAATGTTGTTTGGTCTAGAATTATAATGAAAAATAAAAAAAAACTTGCTAGGAGAATAAAATAGGTTTTCAATTTTCCAAGTACAACATGATAAATTACTAAAGCATTTCAAAGTGTAGGCCATAAGAATCATCCTTTTTAAACATGTATTGCAAATAATTCTGAAAATTTAGAAGTTTTGGTCATTAACATTATTTTCTGCTACAATGTCATCTAGTGTATCATTGTCAATGTTCATATGTCCTTTCAAGTATTTAATATTATCATCATCCTCATCTTGACCTGCATCATCTTCATCATCATTGAAATTTGACTGTAGACCATCTATATTGTTACTAGATGTATTTGGATCATCATTTTCTATACAATCCATATTGTTGTCTTCCATAACATCATCTAACTTTGGATTGTTGTCTTCTTGTGCCTGAACATAACCATCTTCAACATCATCATGGATGTCGGTTTCTTCGATGTTCTCTAATCTATCTCTCTCATTTTTTTGGCCATCATTTTTTTTGCTCAATATCCACTAATGCATCATCAAATACATGCCTTAATCTTGGATCATAATGTATGACAAATATCCATTTCGGGTCCAAAATATCTTCATAGAAAAATACCCGTACATGAATTACATACATATATTAGACATATTTTATAAAAAAATTATTGATTAATAAAAAAATGTATATATTTGCAATAAGCAATGAATTAATAGATTAATGATCACTACCACTTCTTGTTTGAGTTAAAGAAATACCTACTCACAATGAATTGGTAGAATATAAGGCTCCTTATCCTCCGGTAGGAACAATGAGGAATCTATAGAAAACAATCCACTATGGGTATCATGTCTTTGTGTCCTCTCAAATGCTTCATACCATCTAGACATAAAAATAAAACATTTAAAAGAGTGGTAATCCAACTCAATAATTTATTGTATTTTCCCAACATATTGTAGATTCCCTTCAATTATATTCTTATCTTTTGAGCTTGATCAACTGGATTGCTCAAAGTCAACCATGATGCCACAATCAAAGAATCATCTCTTTACATTTACACTTTCTACATGATAATCTCGACCATATTGCCACATTGCTAGATATTTCCTCGCCTGTGAAAGAGCATTTATTTTAGTGAAAACAAATATAATGACAAATATAAACATAGTTAATACTGTCAAAACTGTAAGGAAACAACATTTGTAAAATTCCAATTGTGCCTTTCTTTCACATCCTCTAGACATGTTGGTTTCATCTTCTGTTATGTTTGAATCTGTACTTGTATCTTCTATTTGATTTTGAATTTGTTCAGTAACCCATTCTAGTGTGCAATCTTTTCCCCATTCCCCAAGCAGATGAATGGGAAGTGGAGTATTCCTTGGGTTCAATCTCTTAAACTGTCTCCTTGCTTCTAACACTTCTTTTCTCTTTTTATCATACATATCAATCCATTTGTTCATAAAGTCCATGTGGTACAAAATGAACTTGTCGAGTATATAAATTTCATCTACACCTATTACATATCAACATGTTTATTTCAAACTCCAAATGTCATGCTATTAATTTGACAAATAAATTACAGAGTAAATTAATGATTGCAAGAAAAACAACCACACTGATTGTGAATTTACTTACTAATTTGTACTTCAACACCATTAGATTGTGGTTTTTCTCCATCAATAATATTTGATGCTCGTTCTTCATCCTAGATGTGTGGGCCATCTTCAAAATCATTACCAAGGAATTCACACAGGAAGAATTATGCTTCATTCAATACATACCCTCCAGCCATGCAACCCTCTAGATGTGTCTTTTATCAGACATATCTTTTAAGAGTTTTCTTATTCATTCATCCATCACCTCATATTTTTGCGTTAAAAATTCCTCATAGGTCTAAACTTTAGGTCATTCGTTTAGCTTGCATAAACCTCTTGATTAGGAAGCCCGTCAAACTTCGACTAGACTATAGCCTCAAATTTGTATTCTCTTGACCTTATCTTTTAGACAACAGTCATCTTGGTCCTTGTCATTTAGGTTGGTTCCTTAGCTCATCAGTCCAGTTTGAGAACACCTTGTCAACATATCCTATTAGTCTTTACTATATGCAAGGTCATTGACAATCAAATTAGTTGTTATACCTATCTTATTTTTATTAGCAACCATATCTGAGGTTTTACCTTTCATACTAGGTCATACTATTCCATCTCTTCATTCCACACTTTGCATAACTTAGTCATAGACTATCATCACTTTGACTCTTAATCTAGGTATCATTCTTAGGAATCCTTATATATGCAAAAAATCCAAAAAAATATCACTTAGGTTACATAGCTTAGGCATAGGTCCATACCTTCCATTGCATTGGCATATCTTAGGCTTCTTACCATCCACCATCATGTCTTCTATTCACC
Organism: Sequoia sempervirens; assembly: GCA_007258455.2. Classification (NCBI taxonomy): domain Eukaryota; kingdom Viridiplantae; phylum Streptophyta; class Pinopsida; order Cupressales; family Cupressaceae; genus Sequoia; species Sequoia sempervirens. The sequence goes on from VDFB02259254.1 coordinate 5,621, forward strand.
TTGATGTGCTTCCTAGTTAAGTTGAATACCAATTAATCTAAAATGGTAAAGCCCAACAAGTCATAGACTTCAAAAGACAATTCATCCAATCCAAATACCAATCAACCTCAACCCATGGTCAACTACCCACATACCCCTCTTACCAAAAACTCATAAACCCTAGTCATTCATCGATATACCCTCACTATCAATAGTCATTTGGCACATCCATTAATCATATTTATCCTAACCTTGATAAGGGAAACCAACCTTCCACAAATCTATTCCAAGACTCTACATCCTATCCTAACGAACCTTCCACTAATCCATTACAATCTTCTACCTCCTATACTAGTCAACCTTCCACTAATTTATTCCAAGCCCCTACACCATATCTTAACTCGTCATCCACTAGTCCATTCCAATCCACTACATCCCAATCTACTATTCCATCCAATAATACCATGACAATTAATGCTCTCCAAGGATGACTAGCAAGGAAACTTGTTCAACTCTAAAATGAAAAGAAAGTTAGAAAATCCAATCAAATTGCTACTCATACACCATCTAGCCATCCATCACAATCATGTCTATCATTGCCTACCAATCCCAAAAAGGATCTTTCCATTGAAACTCCATCATTTTCATGTCCAAATATTGAGTCCATTAAAGAAAATCATATCATTCAATTGCCTAAATCATTACATATGGCAAGAGCGTGATCCAAAGCATGATGAAATAATTCTAAAAAGAAATTAAGATCAAGTTATCCATAATAGTCCAATCGTAAATAAAAATCTTAATCTTTTAATGACATCCACATTTCAACCACCTCCACCATTGTAGAGGAGATAATTGATCCCACACGACACATAGATGATCTTCCTCTAGAACAAGAGTCTCCTAATCTAGACATATTTGCAAATAATTGAGCTATAGCTGAATTCATTGGAATCTATGACAATGACTGTAAAGATGGTTTTGACATCGACTTAGAAGCACCAGAAGAATCATCTAAATCTAATATGTCACAAAATCATACCAAATATATCAAACATGTCAATGAAGCTATGATATCTTATCATCTAGGATTATCTATCTTTGTTAGAACAAGCCTTCTTGTAGATGAGAAAATACCAAGTAACAGTGTCTACACAATGATGGGTTAGCATCTTTTTTTCAAAACAAAAAATACCCCATCACAAATTTTTTTTGTCAAAGCATGCAATATCAAGGAAAATGACTATGCTAATAGGAGCAAGGAATTCTAGAACTAGTATAGTTTCAGGAAAATTTTGGACATCAAGGTCTTGGCTATTCTTCAATCGGAAAATCTAATGATGTTAGAGGCATCTCCTCGATATTGGGGGAAACTTCATCAAATACAAACATCAAAATGGAGGCCATGAGTAGTTCTTGTCATAAGGTTGTTGCCAAGACTCCTTCCATCCATACCATAAACCATCATTTCCAATATCTTAAACCTTCCATTTGGAACCAACAAAAAGAAAATTATTAGAAATCTAAATTTCAAAATAAAATGTCAAAGGCCATTGAATCAAACAAAAATTTGAGTGGACAAATGAAATTAAAATGGATCCCAAAGAAAAATAGATCAAGAAAAGAAAATAGTTCAAAAGTAAAATTCAATCAAAATGTGGAGCCACAAGAAAAGAGGACTCCCACATATAATAACTATCCACCTCCTTCAAAATGTTCCTCAAGAAGGGAATATTAAAGTGTTGGTTCTAAACGCTATCCCAATTGAAATTTAAAACTCTGCAATCCAACACCCCAAGTTTGGAAAATAAAAAAATGATTCATCCAAATGTCTAAACAATCTTTTCACATATGATAAGTCTAGTTTTTGGTCCAATTTTGTGTAGAAATTATGGTTTATTTGTTGAAATTTGTCATGGACTTTGATGTTAAATGTTGATATTTTCATAATATTCCCTCAAACCATAGACATTGGGCTTAATCCTATTTCTGTGAATTTTTAATGACATTGGAATGTTGTATGGACTATCTATATTAATTTTTCATGTGGTTAATGAATGTTCTTTAAGGTGGTTACATATATGCAATTATTGTGTGTACTAACATTGTCATGCATATATCATATGAGGATACTAAATTGAGAAAGACAATCGCCAGCTGGTCATGCATCATAACATTCAACAGGTGAATCATTCAAAGGACAAATGGAGGTCGACGGTAGGAGATTCCCCATGCAAATTGAATGTAACTACCTTGTATTGGTACTTAATGATGTTGAGAAAATGTGGGCATTACTGCAATGCTAAATCTACATTTGGACATGGATGTTTGACCAAATTCCATGTAGACGTAACCACCCTTCCATTTTTTTTTCTATTTTCCCTAAATAGCTTCCTCTCAGTTAGTGGGAGTTGACCACCTTGCTTAGTTGGTAGTATAAATAAGCATCATATGCCCCTCCTCTAGAGGTTGCATGATCTGATGATGTACTTGCATTCTTAGTTTCTAGCAATAAAACTCTACTACTATTTTGTATTCAAATTTTCTAATGAATAAAATGAAGTTCTAAATTTTAGGATCTAAGTTTACATTAGTTTTACATGATACTCATCCAAGGGGGGCCACTTGGTGAGCAATCCATACTATAGTTTAGTTTCACTTAGTTATTAATTTATGTTTAGTAACTAGTTAAGAATCTAGCCCCGGCTATTCCTGCAGCCACTAGAATTTCATTTTGTGACTGTTCCTACAACCAAAGTAGACAAAGTAGTTTCTTGTTTATTTTCTCAAATTTTCACTCTTGTCATGCATTTCAACATTGTGTCTTTCTTAGTTGTTGAATGAAAATGGCTACTTTGAGTTCCTAGTGCACATACTGTGCTGACCCATTTCAAGTTCACAGAAGAAATATGAGAGCTTGGCGGATTACATTTCAAGGTTTTTGTTCTACCTACAAAAATATCCACACCATACCCTTAATGAAGAATCAAAAAAGTTGTTGTTCTTAAGAGGAATCAATGAGAGTTGCACTGATGCCTTGGATCTAATGGTAGGAGGAGATATCACCCAAGTTCCTTGGAAACATATCAAGAAAATATGTTAGAACCATTCTAGGGTAGCTTCAAAGAAAGGGAGAGCTTACCAATCCTCTATGGTTAAGTCATCCACCAGTGGAGTTTCAAGAATGGATATTACTCATTTGTTGGTAGATTTCAAGCAAGATATCATAAACAATCTAGCTATTCAGCTAGATACACTTCAGGCCAAGAAGAAACAAGAGGAAGAAAAAGAAATGCTGACATAATATTGTCCTCATTGCAGACAAAAGAAGAGGAACTATAGATGCAAGATGGTAGCTAATATTAATAGCAAGTTGATTCCACCTAAGTTCAAACCAATTCAGATTGAAGAAGATCAAGTCTACTTTGTTGCAAAAAGGAGGCCATGGGCTCCAAGACAAGGTATGCCACCAGATCCACTATCTTTTGTTGGGCCATATTTTAATTTTTATTCATCTAGTAACCAATGGAAGCCCCCATATCCATCCAATTATGGACAATATCCACCACATACTTGGGGTAACCCTCCAAATCCTTGGCCCAATCATCCAAATTCTTCACCCCAGTGGCAGCAACCTCAGGGGAATTGGCAACAATTTCATGGACCTTGGTAGCCACCTCTAGGAAACTGGCAACAAACATCTCAATGGAGGAGAGGATAGAAATGGCCAAAATAGACAACCCATTACATGCAACCACCTTCTCAACCCTAACAACCTGCTATATTGCCTCCCCCTGCTAATTCAAGCTCAAATGCATATAAACCTACTTAGTTACTAGCTCATCCCACACCTAACCCAAATAACAGACCACAACAACAGCCAGTATACTCTACCAATCCAAATCAATTTTCTGCATGTGTTGTGAGTGTGAGTGACATCCATTTGCACTTAGGAATTACCTTACCAGCTCCTTCCACACCCATTATCACTGAGCTTCCTATGGAAGATGAAGAGTAACCTCTGGATGATCCCATTTAGCCAAGTGCACCTAAAAATCTTGAACCAGTTCTAGTCAAGTAGACTGCACAAGAACCACCATTCCCTTAGAGATTGGAAGTTTTCAAACCAAAGGAAGACAAAGAGGATACAACTTTTTAAATTTTAGATAAGCTAAAGCATATATGTGTCTAGATACCCCTATTCCAAGCCATAGAATATGTTCCCATATATGGCAAAGCAATCAAGGAAGCATGGCTTAAGAAGAAAGGTAGGAAAAAGAAAGACTCGACTACAGTTCATGTGCTGGGATAGTTGGCTGACATCATGCTTGGAAAAGTGACTATCCCCAAGTATAATGACCCAGGAAGTCCTGTGGTAGTAGTTGCTATAAATGGGATTCAAATAAATAATGCTTTGGTTGATTTATGAGTAGCAATAAATGTAATGACTATGGACATCCTACAACAACTAAATGTTGCAAGCATGAGATCTACTCCTACTGTCCTGTAGCTTGCTGATAGTTCTAATGTTAAGTCTAATGGTATAGTGGAGGACCTTGTGGTGATTCTAGAATCTTGGGAGTACCCAACATACTTTATGATTCTTTCTCCTAAAGCTACACTAGGAAAAATATCCCATTATTCTTAGAAGGCCATGGTTAGCAACAATAGATGCCTATATTGGATGTCAGTTACGTGACATGACCATTTTTGATGGTAGGAACACCAAAAATATTGTTCTTTATCCTCCTGCTCAGCCATCCCATGATGAGGCCACTTCTATATGGCCACATGTTGGTGAAGAAGCCAAGGAAGTTAACTCTGTGGCACAACTTATGATGTTAGGAAGAATCCCTCTCCTACAACTTCAAGATGAAGATGAAGTGTTGTCTAACATAGTTCAAAACCATTGTGAAGTAGAGGAAGCATTGTCCTCTCATGCATCTACTTCTGCTAACCCCGTGCAGACACTTCTACCTACTCTTCCTTCAACCACTTTTCCTGTAGATAAACTTCATGAAACCACTCTTCTTGTAGCCACTTTTCCTATAGACAAACTTCTTGCAACAATAGGTATGTTCCACACAATGTTTCCATATGAACTCAAGGTACCATGTATTAATGAAGCAACTATGATAGAGCTAACTACACAAGTACATGTGTCAGAAGGAAAATATCTCAATATTAATACTATGGTTTGTCGATCTGATGTCTTGGGGCTCCGGTTGTTTTTGCCTATATTGGGATGAATGTAATAATGTTTCTAAAAATCAATAAAATATATTTAACTATCTAAAAGAAAACTACACAAGTATAGGTGTTAGAAGGAAAATATTTGAATATTAATTATAGAATATTGAGTGAAGAACAACAACTAGCATTGGACAACTTACTAAGGACTCACCAACACCCATTTGCATGAGACTATCATGATATGAAAGGATAGGACCCTAAGCTTTGCACTCATAGCATATACATCAAAGATTATTTTCAAGAAGTAAGGCATCCACAAAGAAGAATCAACCCTACATTGAGAGAAATTATAAAAGGAGAATTGGAGAAGTTACTAGATGCAGGATTTATGTACCCCATTTTAGACAGTGAGTGGGTGTCTCCATTGGTGATTGTGCCCAAGAAAGGAGGAAAATGGAAAGTTTGTGTTGATTATAGAGAACTCAATGCTACCACCAAAAAAGACCATTTTCCCTTGCCTTTTGTAGATCAAGTCTTGAACTCACTTGCAAGAAAGCAATAATTTTCTTTTCTAGATGGCTTCAGTGGCTATAACTAGATCCAAATTGCTCCTGAGGACCAAGAGAAGACAACCTTTACCTATCTATGGGGGACATATGCCTATTCAATAATTCCATTTAGCTTATGCAATGCACCTGCAAATTTTCAAAGGGTAGTCATTACCATATTTTCAAACATTTCCCTTGACTACATGAAAATACATATGGATGACATTACTACCTATGGTGCTGATTTCAATGAAGCATTGGAGAGTCTCAAGGAGGTCCTACAGAGATGTGAAGACCACAATATGTCTTTAAATAGTGAAAAGTTCTTTATGATGATGCAGGAAGGTGTAGTTCTTGGCCACTACATCTCTCACAAAAGAATTCAAGTAGACCCTACAAAAAATGAGGTAATTACTAATCTACCTACACCTACAAAACATAAGGATGTTAGGAGTTTCTTGGGACATGTAGGATATTATAGGCATTTCATCAAAGACTTCAACAAAATGGTAGCACCATTGTATACTCTCCTAACCAAAGATGTTGAATTCCAATGGATAGATGATTATAACAAGGCATTTTCTGACTTGAAAGTAGCCTTGATGCATGCTCCTATACTAAAAGGACCTAATTGGGAGATCCCTTTTCAAATTCATACAAATGCATTAGACTATACTATAGGAGTAGTCTTAGGATAGAAAGAAGGAGCCATTGAAAATGCCATTTATTTTGTCAGAAAAAATTTATAGGGAGTTGAATTCAACTATTCAGTGACATAAAAAAAATGTTGGTAGTGATATATGCCCTAAACAAATTCAGGCACTACATAACAGGCTATCAAATCTTTATGCAAACTGATCATGAAACCATTAGATATCTCATGAATAAACCCCTGATCTCAAGTGGAATAACAAGATGGTTATTGTTGATGCAGGAGTTTGACATAACCATTGTGGATAAACCAAGGAAGGCCAATATTGTTGCACATTTTATTTCAAGGTTGACCACATCAAAGGGAAATCAAGCCATAGATGACTCCTTTCTTGATGAGCATCTATTCTCCATCAGTGTTCAAACACCCTGGTATGCTGACATAGCTAATTATCTTGTGATAGGGAGAGTTCCTCCTCACTTCTCTCCAAAAGAGAGAAGAGTTCTCATTGATTTGTTTTTCCTTTTTCATGGATTGTTGGATGTTTGTTTTATATTGGACCAGATCATGTCATAAGAAGATTTATGAGGGAGGATGAGATGTACATGCAACATTTTGCATGCATGCCATGATGCGCCTTGTGGAGGGAATTTTGCAGCCAAGAGGACAACAATGAAGATTTTGAACACATGATACTATTGGCCCACACTCCACGAGGTTGTAGGAAGATATACAAGGAAATGTGATAGGTTCCAAAGGATGGGCTATCCAATCAAATCTGATGAGATGCCACTTTATCCTCAAGTAGTAATCACTCCCTTTGACAAGTGGGAATTGTATTTTATAGGACCCATTGACCCTCCATCAAATAGTAAGTTGTATATCCTGGTATGCACTGATTATGTATCTAAGTGGGTACGAGTTAAGGCTATGAAGCATGCAAGAGACAATAAGGTTGCAAAATTTCTTTATGAAGAAATTTTCATGCAGTATGGAGTCCCAAGATAAATAGTGACTGATCAAGGAGCTCAATTCACTTCAACCCTTATTACAAAATTGGTTAATGAGTACAGCATAAGGCATACGAAGTATACTCCTTATCACCCTCAGGCCAATGGCTAAGTTGAGGTGACCAATAGAGAAATTGAATCCATTCTGACCAAAATAGTGGTTATCCACAAAAAGGATTGGGAAAACAGATTACTAGAAGCTTTTGGACCTACATAACTACCTGGAAAAAAACTACATGCTTCACTCCATTTGAGTTATTGTATGGGAAGAGAGCTATGATGCCCATTGAATTTGAGCACAAGACTCTGAGGATTGCACTAGACTTCGGGATGGATATCTCTAAGGCACAAAAAGAAAGAATCATGCAATTGAATGCAATGTTATGATGTGAGATGTTTATGAGATGGATGCAATGCAATGGATGGATGTGTTGCCTTATTTTTCAATATCTTTGTATGATATGTAGGATGTATGGATGGATGCATTTCTTTTTGTGTACTTTTTCGATGTGATTTGTGATGTTATGATGTATACATGCATATGGATGTATATAGATGTATATATGGATAGTGTTTTTAGTATGGATGTTATGAATGTTCATGATATGGATGTTTATGGATGATAATGCAATGTATTAAGATGCTTAGAATAACAAATCTATATTGTCTAAAACAACTTAAATGATAATGATGATGCAATAGAATATATTTCCCATAATTATTTTTATGTTGTGATGATGCGGGATGTATGTATGCCAATGATTTGTGGATACAGGATGGATGCATGATGATGTTTTTGTTTATTGTCATTATACCAGGCTAGCATGGAAAGAAAATAGAAGAATAAAATTAATGATTTGACCATTGATTTTGAGATTGATTCAAAAAGTCCAACAAGTCCATGATCCACTGAGACTTTATTAGATATGGTGATGAGATGGATTATTTTCTCATATCTGGGATTGGGATTTTTCACCAGAGATGTCAGGTCAGCTAGGGATTAATTTACAATACATGGTGACCCTCCAATTAGTGTGGACAAACAAGGTGAAAAAAGAACCTCTTTGTCTAAGCTATAGAAGTAGGTAGTTGTCTACATTATAAGATACATCACCTGTGAAGGTTGTTTGTCAAACCTACATTCTATGCACTTCAAACTCTTGAGTCACATGAGGCACGGGAGGAGGATGAATGTGTCAAATGTGCTATACAACCTTCTTTCCATCATGGTAGCCTAAACCCAAAAAGGTAGGGACAATTCTATTTCCCACCATTGCCTGATTAAACTACTAGTTGAAAAATCTCTCCATGATATATCTAGAATGACCTGGGAAGAATTCATAAATGTTGATCAAATTAGACCCGAGCACTTGCAGCCAAGGTTTTTACCTCAACCCCATAGGTCTAGCAGGAGATTGAGCATGATTGAAGCCACTCCTGGTGCTTCAACCTCTAGTGCAAGCACTAGTGTAAACACTCCTACAATAGAAAAAACTATAGATATTAGTTCTTTTGAAACAAAGCACTCAGAAAAAAGAAATCTCTTCATCAGATTTTGATGATGATGTTCCCCTTGAAACCGTAATTAAATCTAGGGCACAAAAGAAGGAGGTAGAAACAAGAAAAGGGAAAACTAAAACATATCCATAGAAAAAGAGCTGCCAAGATTTAAGAAGAGAAATGGTGACACTTTTCATCTTGTAGCCAAAGAAAAATGTGAGATCCGTACTAGAAAATCAAGACCAGTCAGGCCAGCCTTTGGCATGCCTCTGCAAGAAATCCTTGGGTTTAGAGAAACATCACAAAGGGACATAGAAGCTCCAATGGGTCAAGTGAATGCTGAATAAGAAAAGGAAAAATTTGAGAGAGAAACAAACATAACACTGGCCAATCTTGCTAACATTGTAGAAGAGTTTGAGGAAAATTAGGAGTTCCTGTAGCAAGAGCAAGAACAAGAGGAGTTCCTTCAGCAACAACAACAAAAAGAACAAGAGGCCCTACAATAAGAAATGGGAGAAGAAACAGTACCCCTGTAGCCAGAGCCAACTAAATAGCCTAAATCCTTATAGTTAGTACCATACAAAGAGCACGCATCATCAAAAATATTGGTAAGATTTCATAACCCTCCTGATTTTACAATACATGCAACAATTTTGAATTTATGGAAATAAATACAAAGGAGGGAGGAAGAATGAAAAGAGGGATGAAATAATTGAAGAAAAGAATGAGGAAATTGTTTCTCTAAACGAGAAAGTGGACAACATTGTGACCTTGGTACCATAGATTCTAAAATGTAGGACCCCTCCAAGGGTATATGCTCTGCATCTGAAAGAGAAATATATCTCTTTTAGGTTGTCATAGATTCTCTCAGGTTTGAATCCTTCTATTGACACTCCTACTAAATTTTTCAATGCTTATCAGATTGCCTCCCCTGAAATTAAGAATTTGTTATGTGAGTTTTATTTGTATAATTATGTTGTGACTCAAGATCATGATTGGAATCTGTTGTTGTATGTTGGGGATGTCCAATTAAGGGCATTCATGTCTTTGGTGTAAAATGAGATAAGTTGGGGACATCAATAAAATGCTTATAGGAAGATGGAATCCAACATCCCCTTAGCCACTAGGGTTGAATCAAGAAACCCAAAGGACATTTACAGGGAAAGGAACATGATGATTTTTAGACCTAGCTATGGCAGTAGGATTATGCCTTGGACAGAAGCAATTTACAGTGAAGACAACAACAAAAAAGGAAACTATGAGAGGATATCTATCACAAAGATGGAACAACCTAACTAATGAGCTAAAATAGGCTGAGCCTCATTCCATCCAGAACTATATTGCAGCACTAAAAAGAATTGATAGGTATATATAGATAGTGAGAACAAAGGGATGCTTTTGGATTCCCCTAACTTTTTAGCCACCTATCCTAATGTGGCCCGTGCCAAATTTTAGATTCTACCACTATGACATTACTATAGAGAGATGAAGATGGAACAAATTTGACAGACTGGGAGGCTTCTATTGGGACCTTGATTTACGCACAACCAGCATTGATGTTAGATAGTTGTCAATTTCAAATTTCAGAGCATTAACCAAGTAGAAGAACAACCCTTCCCCTACTAGAGGACTAGCAAAACCTTAGGTTGGGGGGAGTGATGATTCTATATTTTGGTTCAATTTTGGGTAGACCTTATGGTTTATTTGCTGAAAGTTGACATGGACTGATGTTAAGTGTTGATATTTTCATAATATTCCCTCAAACCATAAACATTGGGCTTAATCCTATTTCTATGAATTTTTAGTGAAATTGGAATGTTATATGGACTATCTATATTAATTTTGCATGTGGTTAATGAATTTTCTTTAAGGTGGTTGTAGATATGCAATTATTGTGTGTACTAACATTGCCATGCAGATATAATTTGAGGATACTAAATTGATAAAGAAAACCGCTAGCTGGTCATGCATCATAACATTCAACAAGGGAATCAATCAAAGGTCAAATGGAGGTCAACGATAGGAGATTCCCCATGCAAATCGAATGTAACCACCTTGTATTATTCTTTAATGATGTTGAGAAAATGTGGGTGTCACTGTAGTGTTGAATCTGCGTTTGGACATGCATGTCTAACCAGATTCCAAAAAGGTGTAACCGCCCTTCCATTCTTTTCTTTGTTTTCCCTAAATGGCATCCTCTTAGTTAGTGGGAATTGACTGCCTTGCTTAGTTGGTAGTATAAATAAGGATTAAATTCCCCTCTCTAGAGGTTACAATTTGATGGTGTACTTACATTCTTAGTTTCCTACAATACAACTCTGGTACTATTTTGTATTCACATTTTCCAATCAATAAAATCAAGTTCTAAGTTTGAGCATTTGAGTTTACATTAGTTTTAGAGGATACTCATCCAAGGGGGACCACTTGGTGAGAAATTCATACTTTAGTTTACTTTATCTTAGTTATTAATTTTTTTTTAGTAACTAGTTAAGAATTTGGAGCTAACTGTTCCTACAACCACTAGAATTTCTCTCTATGATTGAAGCTGCAACCAAAGAAGACAAAGTAGTTTCTTGTTTCTTTGCTCAGATTTTCATTCTCGTCATGCATTTTATCTGAGTATATTTGTTGGTTTATGTTCAAAATTTATGTTATTCCTTTCCAAGAAATTTACTTTCATCATTGTGTCTTTCTTAGATGTAGACTGAAAATGGCTACTTTGAGTTCCTAGTGCGCATATTGTGCTAACCCATTTCAAGTTCACGTCCCTGGGTTGACAAGTTAAATGCACCTTCATGATGATTGAGATAGATATTCAGGTTAGATATCCAATCTTTGAATAACGGATGTAAAGGCTTAGTTATTAAATCATTGTAGGAGACCAAAAGCATCTACCATCATCCATCATAATCCTACCTCTCGCCTAAAGTCTAAAAGTCCTACGTCACAAAACCGTCGCATCTTGGCAGCAACTCTTTATCATAAGGACTCCCTTGAAACTCTATCATAAAGTGTGTATTCTGATAAGGCTAACTCTAGTATCAACAAGGATCACAATGACATCAATCAGTTATATGCAAGCACTATGATCTTGACAAGGAAACTGCTCCATGAAGGTTATTATTGGCATATCATGGCACCAGTTTCTACATCAGCACCATTGAATGATTCAAAACAATCAATGATCATCTAAAGCATCAAGGCCATTATGAAATATCAAAAATTTAAAAAATGAGAAAAAGTCTCGAAAAATACAAAAAAATGAGAAAAAAGAAAAAAAAATAGTAAAGAGAAAAAATTTGTCCAATAGTGAAAACCATTTTTATGGCACTTTGGATAAGTACCATGATGAAAACCTGGCAAATAGGAATCATTTGTAAAATAAATTATCTGTGGACCATTACAATTGGGTGCAAGTTGTCTCATCTCCCATACCCTTCGCATGACATTTTTTATGACATTTCCATCCATATCATTTTCCATCCATTTTCCCACCTACTTTGATCTTGATAAGGATTGGGATACAAAAATAAATCATGCTTTTGGAAAAAAATTGAAATGTTTATCGTTTGCTCATACACTATCCATGAAATATCATGTCATAGCCTTCATAGCATTGTCCAAACCCATACCTCGGAGAAAAAAAATTATCCCTATGTGACATTGTCCTTGGAGACCAAATGATAATTCTTCCAACCCATAATCCTCATGTCTCCTATCTTTTACCAAAACCATCCATTATCCTTCCATACATATTTTTGGACTTGGCTTTCCCTTGTCATTGGTTTCAAGATTCTAATCCACTTATCCAACATGCTTCCATCATCCCATTCAATCCCAAAAACAAGTCACTCCAAATGCAACCAACCTAATCCATACAATCTTGCTATGAAACCTTGTACATCATCCAAAACAGTCCTTGGATTTGTTCCTAGCCTTGATGCAAACCTTGATCCTTTAGTCACAATATCATCATCCTCACATTTTTTTGGGATGTGTCATTCCCACGTTAAACATCATCATCATCATCATCATCATCATCATCACCTGTCAATTGGTATTCAACTTGACTAGGGGCAAGATCATGTTTGTCCTTGGATTCTTGTGTATGTTGGCTCGATTTATTGTAGGCATCATTCATATGCATTTTTCATGGTCATTATAGTGTATCATCCATAACACAATCCACACTTCCCCATAACAAAACATTTCACAAGAAAATGACAAAAAAAAACAAATATACCCTAAAAAACACACAAAAAAAAAATCCAAAATTCCAAAAATCCAAACAAATAAAAAGATTTAAAAAAGACAAAAAAAAAATCAAAACATTTCAAAAAGACAAAAAAATCAAACAAAAATCCAAGAACATGACAAAACCCAAAAACATTTAACTTTCAAAAAAATCCCAAAGATAGAGTCAAAGTCAGTCATGTTAGTCTTTTTTATTGTCAAACTAAGTTGCCTCTGCAACTGGACATAGGCAAGGCTATCTGTCGATGTGCCTCAGAGGCATTAGGTGAATCCTTTAGGTGTTTTCAAATAAAATCATGATTTGGTCCTTTGTCATTGACACAAAGTTAAGGTTCATGCCAAACTACGAGGTCTCTACGCATTACTGTGTAGGCAAGGCCATCCGTCAATGAGCCCTCGAGGCCACATAGGTCAGTATTTTAGGGTCCATTAGGTCAGTCAAAATAAATCAAACATTGTTAACTCAGACGTGACATCATCATGTAAACTTCAAACATAAATCCTGAATCAACAAGACAAGCAAGCCAACAAGTCTCCAAGTCAAATCAGTCATTTTTCAAATCAATCAAAGCCAATGGTTTTATACATGATGTGTCCTTCCTTAAACTAGACCTTGTCATTGTCAAAATTTGTCATTTTCCTTATACAGGTAGTTGAATGATAAAAACCATACTTGATGTCTTATACGACATGTTTCTTTTCCTGAAACTAGGCCTTGTCAAAACAGTCAACCTGTCACTCACTTCATCCCTTAACACACTGAAAAACACTTATTGGAAAATAATTTGAATGACTATTGATCTTGTTGGTTTTTTTTTTCTTATCTTTTGGATTTTCTTTGGTCATGTTACTAGATCCTTGAGGATGTCCCACAAAGGATTTAGAGGAGCGAGGATGTCTCATGACTTGTCTTTTATTTGATTGTTGTCTATGGTTTTTCTTGACAAAAGACTGGAGCAACATGAACCTTAGTATGAGTCAATGTATTCCTTGTCTGTAATTGTCATTTTTTACTCAAAAGGGACTGTATCATCACCTTGGGTTTCTGTGCCACAGTGTGCTATATCCATTTTGTAAAATAAAACATGGCTCTTTAAAATAAAGTACACTTATGAAAGCAAGAGTTTCATCACTACTAATTATTCTTCATCTAATTTTTGGTTATTTACTAAGACTTCTTCAATTCAATCAATCAATTTATCAATCTATCAATCATTCACTCAATCAATCAATCAATCATCACTTGGTCAATCTATCAATCAATTGATCAACCATCAACCATCATATTTCACTCCTTCCTAACCTTTCATCTCTTTCATCGTATTTCATCTTTCTCTTACATTCTTCTTATTTTGAGAGATCATCCATGCCTTTAATGCACACACAATCTCTCGAGGGGGAATCCTACCTCCATCTCTTGGTCTACTGGGGCATGGTATTTTAATTTTTCTTTGAAACAACACTCAAAATTGCATTGTCTCAAAGAGGGGAAAAATGTAGACATTAAAAATTGTCTTAGGTCTTTGATGACACTTTTCACTAATATTTCGTCTAAAACTAGTTAAATATTTTTTTATTTAATTAGCGCTAATATTCTTCTTCTAATTCCCTATAATTATATAATTTTTAATTATTTAATTATTGTTCTTCTAAACCATTAATTAAATAATTTTTAGGGTGGGGGCCCTAGCTCGATTGGCTAAATCTTTCCTGTTGTAGGATGTTTGTCACAAGGTTTAGTCCCCCCCACCCACATGGTATTGAAGGGCATGTCGCGCCAGTGCCACCGGTCACGTTAAAATTTTTACCAAGCGCATTGTAGTTTATAGGGGGCCATGCTACCCAATTCCTACTATCTAAAAAATACAAATAAAAATTTATTATTTAATTAATGTTCATCACTATTTCTTCCTAACTATTCTTCTTAGATTAAATAATTCTTTAATTATTTAATCCCTTACTTAATCTTTCCTCTCAAATTAAATAATTCTTTAATTATTTAATTTGTCTCCAATTTCAATCATCCCTCGCATTAGTCCAATTGATTAATTTGTTCAATTGACTAACCCTTTCAACATTAACATGTCCTAGGGGATTTAATTATTTAATTCATTTCCCCCCCATATCCTAGTGTGATAAATAAATAATATTTATGTATTTATTCCCTTTTCTCTTCTTTGTAATTAAATAAATTCATTTTATTTAATTACCTAATACGGGCTCATAAATTAATAAATTATATTTATTAATTTATTTCATTTATCCTTCTAACTTGCTAATTTTGAAAGGTGCGGATAATTTATCTTATTTAATTATAAAATCTTTAATTATCCTCACCTAGATTTCATTCCCACTTATCTCCCACTTTCTCTAACTTCACTTACGCTTTTCTCTTCCACTTTCCAATTTTCATTCCCATTTATCACCTCCATTTTCTAATTTCTATCTCACTTAACTCTTTCCCCTTTCCACTCATGACTCTTAATTTTCAAATCCACTCCCCACTTTCGAAATGGCAGCTTTTATTTGAAAATAAATAGTTTCCTTTTTTTTTTCTTATTCAAGGGGTAAACGCTTTTGACCGAAGCTATGAACTGAAATACAACCATTCAACAATACTACCCCAACGGGCTTTGAACCTTGGTGGCAAGAACAACAATGCCATTGATAAACCATCACACCATGCCAATACTAACGAATACTTTCCTTATTTAATTTCAATGAACTCTTCTCTTTCTCAATTTAACTCATCCTTCACTCTTTCATTCCTCCACTTTCGAAAAAGTATATTTTGATGAAAATAATTATTTATTTATTTTCAATTGACTCATTTTTCCTCCACTTTTAAATGTAAGTTTCCCTTCTAACTTATCTTCACATTCAATCTTGTCCATTGATTATCATTCAATCTTGTGCATTCAATTATCTTTTCGAAATATATAAATTGAGGACTTATTTCTCAATTTACAAAGACCACATCTTCGATTTCCTTGTGATCATTCTGTCAAATTATTTTTAATATTTAGTGCATTTGATCACATTTGAGAGCTACACATCAAATCTATTGAAGGAATAATAAGGAAACCAAAATGGAGTGAGAGAAGCACATCACGAGGGTTTGTATTTTTATTTCTTTCTTTATGCATTTTGTTCTCACAATTTGTTGATGTATTTGGGTTCTATTTCATGATATTTTCTTGTGGTCTCAGCATTTTGATATGATGTATGCTTTAACCATTTTATCTAGATACACCCTTCATAATATCATATTGCAGCTTATTGATAAGAACATGCTTACCTTACCTCCTATTAAAGAGTTTGATCATAATCTACCATTTCCTGTAGGCTTTTGACAAAATTCTTATTGCCATTATCATCGAAAAAATGGACATGGTACAAAATATTGTAAGCTTCTTAAACATCTTGTGCAAGACCTTATTGATAATAGTAAACTTCAAATTGCAGGTGTGAACGATCAAGGCAATAAGTTTGTAGCCCCTCCTAACCAAAATTTACAAATCTTTACTAATCCCATACCAAAATATACTATTTCATTTGTCAAATCTAGTGAAGCCAATAATGATGTGATAAATGTTGACTCAAATGATGAAAACATAAAATATGACAATGAAGAACTCACTTAAATGGTGGCATTTATTGAAGTTGACCTCATAAGGGCTCAACCAAAAGGCCTCTTGATATTGTTTTCTCACAAAAATACATACTTCAACATGCGCCTGATGGTACTCTTTACATAGCTGGAAGAATGAATAACAAGCCTACTAATGGGATATCAATTGATCCCATCTATGGAGAGAATGTGATCACTGAAGAATTCCTATTTTTTCATGAACTATATCAAGAGACATACAACAAACTAAAATCTTGGATCAAGATGGACAATGGTTTTGCTTGTCCTACGATTGGCTTGATAGATCTACCTTTAAAAGTTGGACTAAAAGAATTAAATGTCTCATTCACCATCATTCAACAATCAGACCAGTTTCATGTGAAGCTAGGCTATCTATGGCTTTGCTCCATGAATTTTGTTCCCTTTGGAAATGATATCTTTACTGTGCATCATAGTGGGTTTAATCTTATGTCTTCCCAAGGAAAATTTTCATTGGATTTATTTTGGATCGAGCCTATTAAACCTATAAGACCTCATGAGGACTTCTTTTTCAAATCCTATCAAAAATTTAAGGCAAAGCTTATAGCAAAATTATCCCTTAGAAATATGTCTCAACTCATGATTGAGCCACCTACCCAAAGAAGAGAAGAAACCTATAGTTGACAAACCTACTCCTACACAAATACAAATCAACAATATATTGAAATGAAATCAAAATGCTAGAGAGTGTAGGCATAGACGTGATAATGCTTGTATGTTACAAGCTAAAGAAGAAAAGAACAACACAAAAAATCAAAATTTGAACTTACTTGAAGTAATGCATTTTGACTCTATACCCTCGCCGCAACATAAACAAGAACCTTCAAGAGAGATTATTATTTGACCTCCTCTTGTGATTAATCAAGATGATGACATTGATATTGCAAAGATTGATGAACAAGTGCATAACAAATTGAATACATTGTGTAGACACTAAATAGGTCCTGATTGATACTATGCATCTAATTCTAGTTAACTAACATTGATTCTTCCTAAATCACTTAAAAATTATTAAATAATCAACATTATTTAGTTAAATTCAGCTATTAATCAAATAATTAAATTTATTGGATTAATTCACTCTTCTAACTAATTTTCATCATATTTAATTAAATCAAATTATTTAATTAAATCCTCCTAAATCCTCTCATTTGATTAAAATCAATCAAATGTCACAATCTCTTAATTCACTCCAATTAATTAATTTTGGATTAATTAATCCTACATCCCCTTTCTAACCATCATTATTAATTCCTCCAGCTTTTGACTCCTCAAGAGTTAAATCAACCCATGTTCAACTAACCAAGTTACACATGATAATAATTTCTATTAATTATTTAAATCTTCTAATTTCCCTCACAAAGGAATATTCCAAATAATATTCCTCTCAATAACCTATCATTCAATTTCCGTCCAAAGGTTTTCAAAAATATATCACATCCTCTTACATTTGCAATAAATTCTCTTACATCCTCTCAAATCTCAACCAATTTCATTCAATTCCTCTTACACCCTTTCAAATCCTCAACCAATTTCATTTATTTATCTTCCATCCTCCTCCACTCACACATTTCCCAAAATGTGCTCCAACTTCCTCGATAATAGAATTGTAACACTTGACACATTCTCATTGGCTCTAATTTTAAGCCACATTCATCAAATCCTCTCATTCTTCAACCCTTGGCTTCTATAAATAGAGGCATCATTTTCATAATATGGATCCACAATCCTTGCAAAGTCATTATTCTCATTTCATCCATCAATCATCCAATTGCTATCAATATCTTTGAGGGAAATTGGAATTATCAAATCCATTTTCATACACAATCTTAGGAATGATTACTCTAATCCATTTTTTTTTGTGCTTTTTTTTCATGTTTTCATCTTTGTTTGATCAATAATCTCATAGGGAATGATGTTTGTACTAATTTTAATGACTAACCTTGTGCTTTTATTCTTTGTTTAGCTTGGTGCAGATCATCGTTCACATTTTGGCACTAGAAGGAGGGCTAACCATCTTAACTTGTTGATTTTTAATTGATTTTTCTAGTTTCTGTTGACATAGAATGCGACATCGCCTTTGTTCATTTGTGATCCCGTAGAGCATCGCTTTTGTTCTAAGATGTCACCTTAGTCACATTGCGTCGCACATGCACATCTCTGTCACACCACATTCGATAAAGTGTCACAATTTCCTTCTTTGTCTTCTATCTTAACTTTTTGTTCGCAGAGTGTCGCCTTCAAAATCACACCACATTCACACTCTCTACCTACTGCAGAGTACCACCTTTTCATTCAACATAGCATTGCATTTGCATGAAACATCACATTTTCTAGTTACAGAGCGTCGCCTTTGCAAGAAACAAAGAAAAATAGAGTTGGAAGCCTAAAATAATTTTTTAATGCTCTTTGTAATAACTTAAGTCTTCTATTTCTCCATTTTATTTCATGTTCTAGGACCTACTGAAACAATTTGGGCTTAAAATTAACCTACAACTTAAGCTTTCTCAAAGTTGGTTACAATTGAACCTTAGAAACTCACTAGAATTTAGATTTTGAGGCTAAAATTGAACACGCAATTTCATACTTATTCTTGGTGCTCTAAAAAGAACTCATTATTGCTTTGAGGATTTAGAAAGAACTTGTGTTTGCTTTGTATTGTAATCTTTTTTGCAACTTGTGTCATTCAAATATGTATGCACTTTTCTCACGCTTCACAGGTATGTGCAGGATAATGATGGGCCAAAAAGTGGCAATATGATGGGTATGTGGCTGACGACTTTTTTTATACCCAAAATTGATGAAACGAAAAGGGTTTTTAAAGGAGGTTCTCAGCTTTCCAAAAATATAAATTATGCTTTACTTTGAATTTAATAAGTAATTATTATTCATTTTCTATTCAAATTATGACTAAAGTCCTGATTGATAGGCTGATTGAAAAAAATCTATAGATTTCAAATGGTATCACATTTTTTGAATCCAAAACATGAATCACATTCTATGTTTTGTATACTATAGGATTAAAAAAAGAAAAATTAAATTTCATGAAGTTTTGACCAAGTTAAGGTGGTCAGACATACGAGTTTTTTATATTTTTTAAAAGTTGTAATAAAAAATTCATAATTAATTATTTACTTGGAAAAAAGATACAAAAACTATTCATCACATTGGGACATGAGTCTTCTACTTATATCTAAAATCTTATAAAAATATATTATCATTTTATTGTGGTTAGGGTGGTCAGACAGACACCTACTTCTTATTTTTTCCCTGAAATTTAAGTACTGTTGCATTGAAATTTCAACTTTTCACCAAATAGATTTTTATTTATTTAAAACAAACCTAGTTGTTTAGAAACTACATTCAATTTACTACAGATTCTATTCTTACATATTTTTTAAATAATATAGATAACTTATTCAAATTTTTACGTCAAGTTTCCTAACTCTGATATTTCTAAATTTTTTGCCATTTAATGGCCTATTTTTTCCATGATGATCCTGCACATACCCTCACATCGATCTTGAGAATAAAAAGAATTTTAGTGACATTGATTGCATAATAAATTACCTACACACTTCAAGTTTGGGTTAAAATTTAACAAATCTTGCAAGTGTGAAGTAAAGGCATTGTGTGTGTTCCCTCCTAAAGTGCTTTATGCAAACTAGGCGGTCAAACTACAAATGTACTGCTTCACTATTGTGTATCTTTAGAGAGCCTACCTTGGTGGGAAAACGTATTCACCCCAAGGGAATGACTCAAACCAGTAGGGAGATAAAGCCAAGCTACTCCCAACCGGTATAACAATTTGAATGCTAAGGAAATCTCAGCATTACAGGTGCTCCTACAGACAAGCAAGTTATTCTTGTCTCTTGTGTGGCTTCCTGAACAGGTGCCTTGATTAAGAACTAATTTGTGTAAAATCAAAAATCCTTTCTATTTGTTGGTGCAAGAATAGTTTTTTTAAAGCCGCTTCACACCTGTATTATTCAATAGTAGAAACAAAAAAAAATCCTTTTCATCACTGAACTTTAAGGATTTTAAGATTTGTGATCTCAAGAAGTGTGTTTCGTGGAGGAGAGTCAGTGTCACCAAATCTTTAATTGTTCACGTTTTCTAGTGTTTAGATGAATTTGAGTGGAGACTCAACAAATATTGTTCATTTCTATCCTAGAGTTGTACAAGTCATGAGTCAGTCAAACACGTTGTTTGAAATCTCAAAACTTAGAAACAAACATTCAACAAGGTCATCAAATTTCAAACCCTTTAGAAAGTGAAAATACCTTTGAAAATTCTACATATTACTTCTTGTCCCTAGGGATTCTATCCTTAGAGGCTTCTAAATATTTGGTCCTATATCTCAATTTTCTCTCTAAAGTCAACTTAGGAAAACTATTTCCTTGATTCTCTTGATTTTCACATAATAGACATTGTGGAATGAAAGGAAATTGAGGCATAGACATTCAGATTGAAAACTAAGCAAGAATTTTTTATGTGGTAAAAAGAAGGCATTTAATCAAGATAAAAAACAATTGGACCCCACATATGTGTTTGTTCTCATGATTTCCAAGAAGGTCAATATCCCAAAACAAAAGTCTTTGTGCAAAAACTTCAAGTTTAGCTACCATACTCAAAAATCCATAAAGAAGTACATTAGGAAGTGCAACCAAAAACATCTCAAGATAAGCAAGCAATTCACAAGGTTTTATAGACTCGTTCCTTTGAAAAATCTAGATATGTATGCTCAATTTGAACCACTTCTTGGGTAAAAAGTTTGTTTAGAAGAATAGCATGATCTTCAATACCTAGGTCTTGTAAACAAAATTCTCTCTAGGTTCATATAGGATCAAAATAAACACCTTCACTTGTCATACCATCAATCAAATCCCATCTCACAAAATTTTGAACCATTGGAAAAATCATTCATACTAGACTTTTGGAAAATCCTTCAAATCAAAATCAAAATCACCTTGTTCGACTAAGTATGTGTGGATGAATCCTTCCTCATATACTTAGTTAAATTATCATCCTTGTGGGAAAGTTTATTCCAAGATAAAATCTAACATCTTGGGGATTATAAGTTCATTATCCAAAACCAAATCAAACCAAATCCAAACCAAATCCAAAAATTCCTAAAGTCTAGTATTACTCAAAGGGTCTTAAAAGTTCAAAACATCAACATATCTCATCTCTCATTTGCCTCATCACCAACCATTTGATCCTTAACACCCTATATTTTTTTGTTTTGTACCCAAAGTTTAGACCAATCTAAGGAGTTAGAGGTTTACCTCCCATATTCTTGAAAGTTGATCCTTATTTTATGGTCCAAACTAGATCTCAACACAAGAAGAACATGGAACCAAACAAAGAAACATCCACTTCAAGCGACTTGAGCTAAACCACATCTGAACTTAACCCCCCTCAACTACCACAAGATATTCAAGAGGGAGGTTGCTAAGTAGAATATGTCACCAAAAATTATCAAGGAATGTCCCAAGATGAGATAATGAAGTTTTTCAAAAATCTTGAGAACCACAAGACTGTCAACACAATGATGAGACTCAATCCTACACAATACATGTTAGCATTATCAAAGGAATGGGATAAACTCCCCTTTGATTATAATGTTAGAACTATTGTGGAAAAACCTCTAGATAATATACCAATAGTATCATTCACACTATCCTTCCAAAATGTAAGCTAACCCATCACACAACCCACATCATCTTATGCTCCAAGTCAACCCATAATCACTAAGGAGAGTTCATTGCCCCACACTCTTCAAACACATCCACTTGTAAATAACCAAGACTTAGATGAAAACACCATCTTTGGTTTACCAAATATCATCCCTCAAGACCCAAAGCATCCATGTGTTCCATTCATTTTCCATGACACTAACAATTCATCCACCTTCGCTGCATCACCAGCTTATTCTCTTCATACACAAGTCTCTCTCCCCATGGTATCACAAGGACAAGTAGATTCATTTGGACAAATGGGAACTTTTAATGCATCATCATCACTTTTCCAAGGAAACACACCACCAATCTTCCCACCATTTCCCCCTCTAACATCAACATCCACACAAATATTGGGTTTACGGCATCCCCCTTTACATAACATATTGATCAAAAATCAATCAAGTCAAAACAATCCTCCAATCATGAATCAAGCTGGCATACCAAATCCTTTGAGCATGCCACTGATATCACAACAACATGTGACATCAATCTAAGAAACACAATAAATCACTACACCATCTATAACACCTCAAAACATGGTCCCCCAAGGACCTAGCATATCAACCTTACCATCTACCACACAACCCCTTATTATCAACCAAATGGCACTCTCACAACCACCTCAACAAAATCTCATCACACCATCCCACACCATCCCAAATCCTCCACCACCACTGAAAAATCCAAACATGGAAAATTAATACAACATTACACTGCAAGCAAACCAATAAGCCTATCAAAAGGATCTTCAACAATTCCAAGCTCAACAAACTACACAACTTGCACAAACCACACAATCTACACAGTAAACTACATAAAAATCATAGGTGCAGCAAGTCACACAACAAGCACATCAAGCACATCAAGAACAATAGGTTGCCCAAGCACAAGCCCAAACTTTATTGCAACGACAACGAGCCACACAAGTTGCACAAGCCGCTCACCAAGCTCAAGCTCAGGCACAAGCTCAATACTAAGTGCAATAAGCTCAAGCAAAAGCTTTGTTACAACAAGAGTCCTATCAACAATATTTCCAACAATACCAAGTAGAACAACAAGAAGCTTAGCTACAATCCCAACAACAAGCATTGTTGGCACAACAACAACAAGACCAACAACAAGCATTATTGGTATAGCAACAACTGCAAGCATACCAACAAGCATTGTTAGCACAGAAAAACTTGTAGCAGCCTCCAATGAACACACCAACCACCCAATCCATCACTCAAACAACCAAAAAACCCCAAAACACATTCATCCCAACAACTGATCCACAAAATGATGTGTCTACAGAAATTAAATTTCTCTCACAAGTGCTAGATCTGCAATCAGGAAAGGCCAAAAAATCACAAGGGAATTTGTTCCCCTATCCATTCAACATAAGCATTATGATGGTTTCATTCCCATAAGGATTCAAGATGCCTAAATTTGACAAATACCATGGAACTGACAATCCTGAAGATCACATCTAGTAATTCCATGTATAGAAGTTGCATACGACAATTCTTATCTAATGCGACTATTTCCTCAAAGTTTGGTTGGTCTAGCAATGGAATGGTTCTCCTGCCTTCCCCCTATAATCAAAACTTTCCAAGAAATTATGGACTTATTCATACAAAATTACTCATTCAACATAGGCATGGATGTGAGTCTAGAAGAACTATTCGCCCTAAAACAAGCCAAGGGGGAAACATTTACATCCTTCTTGCAACGATGGTGATCCAAGGCCAACATGAGCAAATGGGCTATGCCAGAAGAACAAAAAATAGGGACTATCATCTCTAATCTTGAAAGGACCTTGTCCTTCCATTTGAAAATGCAATGCATAACAACACACGACCAGTTGATACCTAAGGCACTCAACATTGAAAGAGCCCTTATTGCACAAGGGGACACACCTACATATCAAGTCAATTAACCATCAACCAGTTACAATGAAAAACCTCACACATGGGAAAAAAAAACAAAAAATTCATTAATTATGGTGTCGTTGATGCCAAAGTTATTATCAATGCCCCAAGGAAAAATACACAACAACAATCATACCAACAACCACAAGTCAATGCTCAAAACAATGCACAAATAAACCTGTCATCACAACAACCCGCCAATCAAATTGACAACAATCTAAATGATTAAGGGGGGCCGCCCCCAAGGAACAAGTATCCCCCTAAACGAAAATACACACAACTTGGGGAACTAATCAAATTATTCATGCAACAACTAGTACAAGAAAATCTCATCAAAATCCCAGTCTATGAGAATTCTCAAGAGCCTCAAGCTAAACCACCATGGTATAACGAGAAACACCTTTCTAACTTTCATAAGATAAAGGGACACACGAAAGGTAGTTGTATGTGACTTAAAAACATGATCCAAGATCTCATTAACAATAAGATCATAACCATTGAAGAACCAGCTAGAAATCAAGACCTCAAGATAGAAACAAATTTGATGCTAGATCACAATAAAGGAATAAACAATGGTAAGGAAAAGTATAATAATCTGAACCATGTCTACAACCATGTTGTTCCATCCTTGGATGAGCGGGTCATAGTTGTCAACATCAAGGGATCTAGACCTGAGTGTGGAGTCACCACACGTGGTGGAAGAATTACCATTCTAGGACATATCCGATGGTGAAAACCTCTTTGAGGCGTCAAAGGCTGAGGGATTCAATCTTCCCCTTAGTGTTATTCTTCAAGAAAAATCAGCAGTACTAGTCGAAAAGTGCAACAGAATCAATCTAGGGACTAAGGGAACACCGCATATTACTTTCTATGCAGAGTCACTTTTGACCAAGGAACAAGAACTTCTAGTTACATTTATAAGAGACAGGAAATTAAATTTTGCATGGACCTATGCTAACATGCCCGGTCTTGACCTTTAAGTCATCGTTCATCATCTAGTCATTTATCTAGGGGTGAAATTAGTAAGACATAAGCTAAGAAAGATGCATCTACATATCGCATTACTAGTCAAGCTTGAATTACAAAAATTCCTTGACACTGGCTTCATATGACCAATTGATTATCTAGAATGGGTGTCAAATATTGTACCTATTTCTAAGCCCACTGCGAGCATTCGTATTTGTACTAGCTTCAAGTACCTAAACAAAGCGTGCCCCAAGGATGATTTCCCTCTCCCAAATATAGACATGATTTTGGATATGACGATAGGACATTGAATGCTATCATTGATGGAATTTTTTTAGGGTACAATCAGATTATGATAGCCAAAGATGATCAACATAAGAAAACTTTCACCTTCCCATGGGGGACTTACTGTTGGAACATGATGCCATTTGGGTTGAAGAACGCTAGAGCAACATACCAAAGGGCTATGACTTTGATTTTTCATGACATGATTCATAAATCTATAGAATATTATGTGGATGTCATACTAGATAAATCAAGAAAGTGTCAAGACCACATAGCAGTAGCATTCAATCTATCTTTGACAAACTCAAAGAATATAAGGTTAGACTCAATCCTAAGAAATGTGTCTTTGGTGTGCAATCAGGAAAATTTCTATGGTATATTGTATCAATGAGGAGAATTGAGATAGACCTTGTCAAGGTCAAAGAAATTCTTGAAATGGAATCACCACAGATATTGAAGTAGTTAAGGGGTTTTTAGGGAAGGCTCCAATCCATTCGTCAATTCATAACACAGTTAGTAGATAAGGCTATCCCATATTCTCATCTACTCCACAAGGGGGTAGCATACAAGTGGGACGAGAAATGTGATCAGGTATTCAATAAAATCAAAGAATACTTGCTGACACCACCAATTCTCATGCCACTGATCCAGAACAAGCCATTGATACTCTACATATCAACAATAGCAGCAACCATAGGTGCTCTCTTAGCTTGGCATGAGGAAACAAGAAAAGAGAGTCATTTACTATATCAATAGAACCATGGTGGGACACGAGTTGAATTACACATTCATTGAGAAGGCTTGCCTAGCAGTAGTGTTTTCTACACAAAAATTCAGGCACTATATGTTGGCTCATCAGATAAAACTCATCTCCAAAATAGATCCTCTCAATTATCTACTTTCTAAAGCAACACTCACAAGGCGAATGGCTAAGTGGGTTATGATCTTAATAGAATAGAACATTGAGTATGTAGAATGAAAAGCCATCAAAGGATAGGTAATTACAGATCAACTAGCAGAAGCACCTATATATTCAAAAAACCCATTGATATAAAAATATCTTGACAAGTCAATCTTTAATCTAAGTGCAACAGAACATTAGAAAGTATATTTTGATGGGTCTTACACAACATGGGCCAGGAGCAGGAGTCTTCTTCATCACAACACAAGGAGATTGCATACTGAATTCATATAAGTTGTCTTTTCCTTGCACCAAAAATATTGTCAAGTACGAGGCTCTAGTCATAGGACTCTGAATTGCAATGCAGTGGCAACATGGCCCTTAAGGTTTATGGAGACTCTTAGTTGATTATCAACTAGGTCAATAATGAATACTAAAAAAAGGATGACAATCTAACCCCATACAATAAACTGGTGGAGAGCCTCAAGGAATTCTTCACCAACATCACATTCGAGCAAATACCAAGCGCCAAAAATAGAGCAGTCGATGCTATGGAAACAATTAGATCACTATTGGATATCCCACACAATGTCCATAAACACGAATTTTTGCTAGAGCATATTCTCATACCAAATTTTGAGGTCCCAAAAGCTAAGTTTGTGTATGAAATCGCTGGTCTCAGTGACCTTTGGTACCATGACATATACACCTACCTAAAAATAGGAGTCCTCCCCATTGATATCACACCAAACCTTAAGAGAACCTTTATCAAGAAGTTGTCTCATTTCATTATTTTAGGTGATACCCTTTATCGTAGAAGTATCAAGCGAACCATTTTGCGATGCCTTAACCCTGAGCAAGGTATGACTGCTTTAACCAAGGTACAAAATGGTATTTGTGGTTCACATTCTAGTGGTATGACCTTGGCTAAGAAACTACTGAGGACTGGGTATTATTTGCTTACAATGGAGAAGGAAGCTCATGATTATGTCTAAAGATGTTTACAATTCCAACAACATGGGGACCTCATCCATGCACCAGCTCAGGAGCTCTAACCAATTATAACACCTCATCCTTTTTCACAATGGGAGCTCAATCTCATTGGAAAAATCACTCCCACTTCATCTAATGGACACAAGTTCATTATCATGGCCACATAGTACTTTAAAAAGTGGGTAGAGGCCATCCCAATGACCTATATCACAAGGAAGTAGATTTCCAAATTCATCTTGAACTACCTCATTTTCCACCCTTATCTTAGATAATCGAACACCTTCTAGGAACCAGGATGTTCGTGAGATGCCAAAAATTCAATATACAACATCGCTTCTCCATCCCCTACTACCCCCAGGGTAAAGGCCAAGTTGAGGCTTCTAATAAAACCACCTTGAAAATTCTAAAGAAAATAGTCAATGATGTTGGTCGTGATTGGCACCTACAGCTAAATCTCGCCCTATGGGACTACCAAACGAGTATCTACACACCTATAGGTGCAACCCCTTTCTCCCTGGTCTACATATCATAAGCCATCCTTCCCATTGAGATTGAGCTCCCATCCTTAAGAACATCATTACAGAATCTCATTACTAATGAAGAATATTAGGTGTCACAATTGAACAAGCTAGAACTACTAGATGAGTAATGCATGGATGCTTTGAACCATCTACAGGTGTACCAGAACCATCTCAAGAAAAGCTATAATAAGAAGATAAAGAGTTGGTCCTTTAAAGTTGGAGAGCTCATGTTGAAAGAGAATAAGAAGAATGTGCCAAATCCAGACAAGGGAAAATTTGAACCTAATTGGTTGGGACCCTTTTTCGTCACTGCAAGTTATAAATTAGGAGCATATCAGCTATCTACACCTGAAGGTGAGCCTCTATAGGATCCTTTCAATAGCTCCCATCTCAAAAAGTTTTATGCCTAGGCTTGTAAGGTGTAAATCCAAAAAAAATAAAAAATAAAAATAACATAACATAAAAATTAAAAAAATTAGAAAAAAGATTGAAAACAATAAAGAAAAAATTGTCCTCTAGTGAAAACCACTTCAGTGGCGCTATAGGAAAATACCTTGGTGAAAACCTGGCAATCAAGAACCTTGTGTAAATAAAGCACTTTCCATCCACCATGGATTCTTTGGCTTGTTCTGCATCACCTTCTATCACTTTCCATCACATTCACACATTGCATTCCATTGATCCTTCTGACACCC
This sequence comes from Sequoia sempervirens, assembly GCA_007258455.2. Taxonomy (NCBI): domain Eukaryota; kingdom Viridiplantae; phylum Streptophyta; class Pinopsida; order Cupressales; family Cupressaceae; genus Sequoia; species Sequoia sempervirens. The sequence goes on from VDFB02259254.1 coordinate 34,442, forward strand.
ATATGTGTCTACATCATAGCTTGATCTTCTGTTTGTATCATGTTCCATCCTATAACTACTTGGCACATTCCTAAGGTCAGTTTGTCTTGCCGATATCAGAGTAGTCTATCGCACCACACTGGGGGAATGTTCTTATACCTGCATTCGATAGGATTCACGTATATTCTTGCAATCTTCCTTAAAATTAGAATATCAAAAAACTGTTCAAAAATTTGAAAAACCCAAAAACATCCAAAACATGTCAAAAACCCAAAAATAGGTCAAAAAGGAAAAAAAAGTAAAAAATAGAGTCGTGTCGAACTACGGGTCTTTGAGGGGTTGGGGACCTAGCTCAGTTGGCTAAATCTTTCCTGTTGCAGGAGGTTGGTCATGAGGTCTAGTCTCCCCCACCCCCGTGGTACCGGAGCGTGTGCGCCAGCGCCGCCGGTCATGTTAAAAAGTTTACCAGGCGCACTGCATTTATATGGGGTCGTGCTACCCGATTCTTGCAGTCTAAAAAAAAAAAAAAACTACGGGTCTTTGAGCTTGAACGTAGGCAAGGCCATCATCGATGTGCCCCTGAGACACATTAGGTCAATCCTTTAGGAGTCTGTCAAAATAAATTGACAATCCACACATGTTCATATCTCATCAATAAATGAGTTTGTGTCAGACAAACTATGTGGTCTCTACATGTATAACGTAGGCAAGGCTAATCTTTGATCAGCCCCTGAGGCTCCTAGGATAGGTCCTTAGGTTAGGTTCTTGGTCAAAATCTCAGAAAAAACAAAAGCATTGGATTTTTTGAAAATCAAAACATTTATAAAACATCTTGAAAATACCAAAAATAGCCTCAAAACATTTCAAAACATCAAAAACATTCAAAAATCCCAAAATCATCCATCCCACTTCAATGATCACCTGAAATAAACATTCACTCATAATAAATGACTGTCACCCCCAACCTTTGGTAAAACAATCAGAAACAAGTATGAAAAATTGAAAGCGAAAACTCAAACATCAAGGTCTTTAGTCTAAGTTAGTAGGTAAACAAGTTGGTTAACTCTTGGTATCAATAGCCCATCATCCAATTAGTCTCAAATTCATCTCGTAACATCATGTCCTTGGATGCATCCTTCCTACAATGGACATCAACATTAGGCATCACTGTAGTTTAGTCTTGACTAGAGGGATGAAGAACATTAGTTTTTTTTTTTTACTTGATCTTTTGATTTATCTTATTGTGCCCATTCCAATGACCTCTCGATGATGTCTAATCAAAATGATTTAGAGAGAAAGGAATGGGGCATTGATCATTATCTTTTGTCTATTGTGCTTATTGGATATTCTTGTAATATAACTTTGGTTAGGCTTACATTGTTTGGTTTGTAGGGAGGGTGTTTTAAGTATCTTGTTGAATATTATATTAAGAGGTTTCACCTTTCTATTTTTTGATCTGAGATGTTTTAAATATCTAAAGTACATCCTAAGCAAGGTTTTGTATGCCAGGTATGAATAGGAATACTCATGTCTAATTGTCGAGTCAAATTCCATCTCACTAAGTACAATGTCATCCTGGTTTTCTATACCTTGATGCATTGTATCTATGTATATTATCAAGAATAAGGAAAGTAATGCCCTTCATTCCTCTAATCTATGATAAGAAAAAAACCATCATCGTCATCATATCTAATAAAGTCTTGGCGACTCGTAGACTTGTTAAACTTCTGAATCACCTTGAACTAAAGGGTTGATCCATCTTTCTTCTATCCTCTCCATATACTAATACTAACATGGTATCATGACATTCAGAAGTACGATATATATCTTCATCCATCCTGCATCCACAAAATATTAGCATGATGCACATCATAATAGGAGACATCATTCATCTCATATACATTTCATTTTCATTTATTATCCATCATAATATAGATTGGTTATTCTAAACATATCATACACCCACATTTGTATTAAAATATCCATTACATAGCTATATAAGCATTTTCGTAATTATCATATTATTGCATCATACATACATAAATCACATATATAAAATATACTAGAAAAGAAGTAAAACATATCATTACATCCATCACCCATCATTTAAAAATACATCCATATAGATCGATGTGCATTCATAACATACATCCATCGCATCATAAAACATCCTAACATAAAGCATCATACTATAAAGCATTACATGCATCCATCCATATACACCCATCACATAAAATAAAATAACCACCACATCATATAAACACATCAAAAGTCATCTCATGTATATATATCAAAAACATTGAATGTCATGATACAATCAGGATCAAATATATAGTATCATCATCGAATATACAAGAGGCTAATCAAAAATTAGCCAATGAATGCATACACATAATCAATTAGGTTGTACAAATCAAAAAATGTGTCCAGTGCACTATCAAAACCTTGAGCTACCCTCACTTTGTCGGTCCCTATGGTGGTTTCCTTGACTATGGTGGTGAGACCTTATTTTTCTCCTTGATGTACGTACATGTGGGATCTTGGTGGGAGAAATCTACTTAATGTGGGAAAAATCTGGCTCTCATTGCTCCTGTGCCACAACCCTGTAATATAATAGCTTGTAGTATGAGGCCTCCTGCATAGCTTGGTCGTACATCTCCGCTGGGACTGTGGCCTACCCTTGCACTTGATGCACTACTACCTCTAGCTACTGTTTTCTTCCCTACTCCAAGGATAATTTGAGATCTGCATCCTATCTCATTTAGCACTCCTATGCCACCTCTTTTCATGCCTAATCCCTCTCCTAGATCAAGGTCTGAATCTGTTCCTGGGCCTGTTGCAATTTCCTTGTCAATGTTTTTACCTATGCCTACAACACTACTATTTTCCCATCCCAAGGATCGAGACCTAGTGGTGGTGGATGCGGTACCTACTAGTGTGGCTGCAATGGTGGCCTCTGTCTAATGGATGGCACTAGCGATGGGACCTATTCATCGTCCTCATCGTTCCCTATGCCTCCATCTTGGTTGTCTTGTCCCTAATGTCTTAGTTGCTTGGTGAACTATCCAATCTAGGGTCCTATGACCCATCCTCTCACTATTGCAGGCACCATGGGTATTGTCAATCGAATCAGAGCATGGGCTTGAAAGTATCATCGTAGGCCTATGTAGTGCCTATATCTATAGGACCATCAAAGAAAACCCATGACACCATCACAAGCTATCGGAAATCATCAATGGCCTGCTAGGGAGGGATCCTCTACCCCCACGCTGTCTCTTTCATCCTTGACGTGAATATGGCTCTTCTTTTGTCATCAGGGGCATCCTATACCTCTCCAAACTGGTGAGCAACCCTATCTGAGAGGTACTACTCTATCATATGGTGCTCTCATCCCTACAGGTCTCGAGACTATTGACGGTAGAAAATTTGGGCATCATCATCATGCCATCTGTGAAAGTAGAGGCATGGTCTCCACCAAAAAAATGTCATCTCATCAATAACCAACCTCTAATGTGGGATGCCTATGATACCTGTATAATAGAGGGTGGTCACCCCCTCATACCTATAATCCACAGGGTCATCACAATCTATCTAGACATCTGCAATCATGGGCCTCAAAATGGTTATATGCTCATATGCCCAAACGTGAAGTAGAGTCACTCCCACTCCAATGTTGTAGGCCTTGCAATATACGACCTAGTACATATCATGATACAATGTGATCCAGGTGGATAATTGTTGTAAAAAATTGAAGTTTTCCACATGCTCCATATTTCATCACCATGTTGAAGATCTTATCAAGAGCTTTTCGATGCATTTTGAGCAGACCAAATCTGAGTCTGTATGTGAAAGTTATGGTCAGTCAAAATTGAGGGTTGACCATGATGATGTGGCAGGAATGATGACGTGGCAAGAATGATGACGTGGAAAAAAAATGATGACATGACTATTTAAATTTAAAATCTAAATTCCCTTATATTTAAATTATTAAACCTTTTAAGTTTTAAAAGCCCATACTACAAGATTTTTAAGGGGATTTATAAAGATTCTTAAAGATTTTTAAGGATCTTAAAATATTTTTAGAGGATTTTAAAATATTTTAAGGGAGATTTTCAAGGGCTTGAAATATCATAAAAAATATTTTAAAACTGAAATTAAAGTTAACCTCCAAACTAAAAACAAATTTAATCCCTTATGATTTTTATTTCCCGAAATTATGAGGGCCATGGGAGATAGTTTGGTTGTTAAAATTAATATTAAAACTAATCAACCTCTAAATGGCTTTCTTACTCGAGAAAAGACAAAAATAAATAAACAATATGGAACCTGAATGGAAGAATTTTTTTTTTTAAGGGGATAATGGTTGAGATTATTGTTTTATTTGTAAAAATAAGGGAAATTTGTTGTAAGGGGGTTATTTTATTAAATATGGTGGTTTAACCCCATATGGGAAATTATGTATAAAAAGGGGGGAATTTAGGACTTGGAATAAGCAAGTGGTGATTTTTATGAGAGAATTCTGAATTGTGGAAAGAATTTTGTATGGAGAGTCTGAGTGTCTGAATTTGTACATCGAAGGAGTGTTACTTTGTTGCACTTGAAAGAACAAGACTTTGAAACTCTTGAACACTTGACATTGTATTCTATTGATGCCTTGTAATCAATTTGGAGCATAATCAAGGATGGGTCACTCTTTGGAGAGGGACCTGGAGATGTAGCCATATTGGAAAACTCTATTATCAACTTGTGTTTTCTCTTCTCTCTTCTATCTCTCTTATATTATGTTCATCACTTTGTTATTGCTTTGATTATATAATAATTTTGAATTATATAATTATATTTTCAAGACCTTCAATTTAATCATTGTGAAAGTTATTATTCATGTGCAACAGTACTAGATCCTAACATTAGATCACAATGATGTTCTAGGATGATTGACCCCCAAGAATAGACAATCATCTCCTCCATCATGCAATACCAAATGATCCCCCATCCAACGTTGCAACCTCTAGCTCTCTTGTTAGGAACGAGGACTCTTGAGATTAAAGTGTCAAAAAAATAAGTAAAATTAGGGGCAATCCCCTCATATTGGTGAAGGTCTATCTAGCCATTGTCGGTCTCATATTGCTCGACATTGAAGAGCTAGAATATGGCATCACCTTTGACCTCACATCATATATAATCCTCTCACCATGTATTGGGATTCGTAAGATCTACCATATGTCCTCAAGGATGACAATGGCCTTTCCGATCGGTAAATGAAATGATTAGGTCTTGTTCTTCCATCTCTCCACTAATGCAATCATCGTCGCAAGTTGCATCCACACCTCGGGCATCTGGGCCACATGACCAAATCTGATCGTGCCAAGAAAGAATAGTGCCTCATCTAATAAATGTCTCACTCTGCAAAAAATTTGACCTCTATGCTCCTTCGAGTTAAGAACTTGAAGTACCTCCTAGATCACAAGCACCCATGACATAAAAAATTCATCAAATCAATGTGTTCTCAAAAATTAAAATCTCCTAAGAACCAAAGGCGACACAACTTTTGCAAAGGTGACGCTCTGTCATTTTGAAAAAGTGACACCATAATCAAAAGAAGCTTTCCATTACAAAAGCGAGTTGACATTTAGCGGTGATGTTATACTCTTTTGGGGCCATGCGGCGCAATTTTGCAAAGGTGAGTCAAAATATTTTTGGTAAACCTAAGACCCTCTAGTGTTGTGCAATGCTATATTGCAAACATGGGTCAACATTCTCAAAAGCAACATCAACCGTAACAAATGTGGCACCCTAGGGGATCCCTTTTGATCAACCTAAATGGACCCTAATAAATGCATCAAAATCATGCAAAACAAGAAATTTTTTGAAAGGCGTACAGGGGCTCCTAGGTCTTGTGACCGCTGGAACTTGTGAACCCGATCCATTTGATGTTTGGGAAGCACACACACCACCATTTTGTCAACACCTCAAACCAAAAAGTCAAGATTTCTAAAGGCTCGGAGTGCAAATGATTTGAAAATGACCCTCCTAACCCTATTTATGCAAAAAAATTAGGGTTTTTTGGGTATATTTTAGAGTTTTTGAACCCATTTAATCTATTTTTTCCTGACGAAGCCTATTTTGATCCATTTTCATCGTCGTAAGCTTAATTTTGCTTCTCGTGGGCTGTCTTTCACTCCTAATTTGTTGTTGAACCTTTTTTGTGAGCTCGGCCCAATTTTGCAATTTTTGCCCAATCGCTCAAGGGGGTACTGTAGCAATGTAATTTCTTCCATTGGAGTAGTAGTGGGGCATCCAAAAATTAGATTTTTTTTTAATTTTTAACATAGCAGTGTTATTCTTTGAACCAATGCATCTAATTCTAATTAACTAACATTGTTTCTTCCTAAATCACTTTAAATTAACCAATTAATTAAATAATCATCATTATTTAGTTAAATTCAGCTATTAATCAAATAATTAAATTTATTGGATTAATTCACCCTTCTTCTAACTAATTTTCATCATATTTAGCTAAATCAAATTATTTAATTAAATCCTCCTATATCCTCTTGTTTGATTAAAATCAATCCAATCAAATGTCACAATCTCCTAATTCACTCCAATTAATTAATTTTGGATTAATTAATCCTAAATCACCTTTCTAATGAACATTATTAATTCCTCCAGCTTTTAACTCCTCAAGAGTTAAATCAACCCATGGTCAACTAACCAAGTTGCACATGATAATAATTTCTATTAATTATTTAAATTCTCTAATTCCCTCACAAAGGCATATTCCAAAGAATATTCCTCTCAACAACCTCTCATTCAATTTCCCTCCAAAGGTTTTCAAAAATCTATCATATCCTCTTACATTTGCAATAAATTATCTTACATCCTCTCAAATATCAACCAATTTCATTTATTTCTCTTCCATCCTCCACTCACACATTTCCCAAAATGTGCTCCAAGTTCCTCGAATAGAATTGTGAGACTTGGCACATTCTCATTGGCTCTCATTTTATCCCACATTCATCAAATCCTCTCATTCTTCAACCCTTGGGTTCTATAAATGGAGGCATCATTTTAATAATATGGACCCACAATCCATTCAAAGTCATTATGCTCATTTCATCCATTAATCATCCAATTTCTATCACTATCTTTGAGGGAAATTGAAATTTATCAAATCCATTTTCATCCACAATCTTATGCATTGTTACTCTACTCCAAATTCATCAAGGATCTTGAAGCTTATCAAAGGGATTGGGAAAGGGCCACTCTCCAAATCAAAGTGAGACCAATCCCCCTATGGGATGGAGGATTGATCTATTGAGTTTGTTAACATGCTTTCATTTGCTTTATTTTGTGCTTTTGTTTCATGTTTTCATCTTTTTTTTATCAAGAATCTCATAGGGAATGATGTTTGTGCTAATTTGAATGACTAACCTTGTTTGTGTTGTCTTTGTTTAGCTTGGTGCAAATCATCATTCACACATTGTTTTCCTCTTCTATGAGATTAAATGACAAATCTCCTAAAAATAGTGTTGAACTTGGTGCTCACCCCTAGTTCGACACTTGTTGTTGTCCCTTTGGCTAGTTTTCTGCCTTCCATTTATACTGACCAAGATTAGGATGAAGATGACCTACTATAGGTTCACCTGCATGTTCCTTACTAGTATTTTTTTCTTTTTCTTTTTTTACATGTTCTTGTATGTGATTGCATGTGCATAATGTGATCCTCGTAATGTTTCATTTGATGTATCTATCTATTTGTGGCATTCCTCTATATGAATCTACATTCTTCTCTATGTCGTAAACATTTATCTTTTCATTTTGTCTTGTGTTTTCCTTTTGGGGATAACGCAAGGTGTCGAGACATTTAGGTCTCTTCCATGGACTCGAAAGGATTTTTCTTTGTTTCCACTCTCTATGTGTCATTCTTCCCATTCCATGAATATTTGGGGAATGATAATAGTTTTGCATTCTATCACAACATTGTAGCAAAGACATATTGACCCTGAATCCATACATCCCTTATGTATTTTTGGGGGAAACCCCTCTTTCCTTTTTCATGACATAGCTTTATTTCAAAAACATATCACTTGGCATAGGGTTTTCTAAGGAAACCTTTCATGTCTTAGGAGAAAACATTGGCTACTTTAAATTAGTTGCTCACAATAAGGGTGTTACAAACTACTTTAAAGTGGGGGAATACATCTTTCGACATTTTGCATATTCCATGTCATGATTTTATTTTTTATTGTGATGTGTCCTTTTCTTGGTGGTGTCATTAGGTTTGATGTCCTCCAAGAGTGTGATATTTCTAAGCATATGATTTCCCTTAGTGGCATGATGCAAACAAGGCATCCAATAAGTTGCGATTTGATATTCTTTACTTGTCCTCTCTTGGAGACATTAGGAACGATGTTCCCTAAGAAGAAGGATTTACACGAATGAAGAAAAATCCCCTTAAACAAAAACCTATATACATAACATTCAAAAGCATAACATTGTGGTGCCTTATTAGAGTTATCAAGAGGATAACTTTGATATAGTATGGGAGGCTAATATGATTCTCTCATTTGCCACCTTTTTGGGATAACTCGCCTAGTGGACAACCTGAGGTTCCACTACCCCAAAGTGAGCACACATGTTATAGACAAACAACCTAGACCTAGTCCACATCGTGTTGGAAAAACCATCAAAGCTTTATCCTTATTTCAGACAAACAACTACGTTCCAGATTGTGTTGGAACAATTGAAGTTTGATCCTTTGTTTTTCATTTATTTTTCTTGGTATTTGATAGGGTATGATTATGTATCTTTTTCATTGCTACATACATGAGTGTCTTGAATGTCTACTTTAGTGTGATTTTTTCATTCGGGAAAACTCTCACTAAAGTGGGTGAAAAATATAGCATAGAAAAAAGTAACCCTTTTTCACACTTTATTTGGGAATGAAGAATTAATGATAAAATTGACTAAAATGTGCCTTATTTAGGGTGTTTTAAAGTGCATTCTTACACTTCCACACTAATCTAGGCTTTATTAATTAATTGAGGTTAATAAGAGCTTAATTGGCCCCTTAAATTCAAATCCAAGCCTTTTTTATTGCATTTTTCAAAGGATAAATCTCGACACTCATTAATAATGTTTCACAAAATTTAATTTGGCAAGGTTTAAGTCCTAGCCTAGTGACCTAGGACCCATTTTCCACTTGGTCAATGGGTCCTTCCTAGGTCCTAGGACCCACTTTTAACATAACATTTCACCTCCCCGAAATGTGTCATAGTTGATTGTGGTAGGACCCATTTGTTGTATGGCATATGGGTCCTTCTTAACTAAAGACACCCCTTTTTGAACTTGTTTGTGGTAGGATTTTAATGATTTTGAATTCTAGAGCTGATGTTGGCTTGTGTATTTTATTTTCAGGATTAAATCTTAAGTTCATTATAAATATAAGGTTATTTTACATAGTTTCATCAAAGCAATCTAAGATTTTCAAGAGAGCATCCTAATACTTTACAAGAGCATTCAAGGGAAGATTATCAAGGTTTTATTACAACAATTGAGGATCTCTTTCATCATGTCAAATTCATGCATATTGTTGAGCTAATGTGATGTACCATTGGTGATCAATTTCAAGTCTTCAAAGCCATTATCTCATGCCAAGTTCATGATCAAGATCTACACTCATTGATGCCATTTCATGTTAAGTTTTAAATTTTCAATTCAAGGTTCAATAAGGGTTTGGTGAGTTGTTACATACATTTTTTCATTCATCATTCCTTTTATGCATTGTTTCAATTCAAGGTTTAATTACCTAAACGGGGTTTGACCAAGGAAAACCCCTATTCCCTAACAAAAAACATTTTTTCTTCTCTCTTGATGTGTGATTGCAGGTTTTAGGTTGAAGATCAAGTGGAGAATTAAAGTTTCAAAGATTTTCAAAGTTGTAAAGTTGCAAAAGTTGTCCTTTATAATGCAAGATCACAAAAAGTACTCTACATAATTTACATTCAAATTTCGGGAGCTAAACACCTGGGAGTTGGGAGTGTAGAAATTGAAGAACATAACTCAAACATCATTTTTTAAAAACCCTAATAGGGACCCATTCACCACTGGGAAAATGAGTCCTTAGTGAAGCTTAAAACAACATTTTTTCAGCAAGGTACACATCATTTCAACATACTAAAATTTTCCTATCTGCTGTTATAATAGTTAGGTTTGTTTTCTATTGTTTTTCTCTGCATAATTGAATGAAATAACTAGTAAAAAGGTGTGATTTATCATATTGTTAATCCAATTTGATAAGCCCCCCTTTTTCTATGTTTCATTTTGGTGAACCCGAGTTATTGAACATTGTAGTTTTCTGATTTTTGGAATATTTCTTTTCATCTTAGGTTAGATCTTGCATTCATTTGCATTGAATTAGATCCCATTTAGAGTGTCTTACTTTGCATTCAAATTTTCATCTCATCTAGGGTTTTAGAATTGCACTGTTTGCATCTCATCTTTAAATATGAAAAATACAAAAATATAAATCATCTTGCATATCATTTAGATCACATAAATTTGCATTTGAAAATAAAAACAAAATTGCATATCAAACTAGGTCTTTTCATTCATCATTTTGTCACATTTTCAACTTGCATTTCACATAGCATTTACAAAAATTTGAACCTAAAACTTACTGATATAGACTTGAATCTAAAACCTATTGAAAAATGATTAAAAAAACTATAAAAATCAACTTCAAAACCCTAATTTAGGACCCATTTGACCTAGGGTGAATGAGTCCTGATCATTTTTGGAATATGAAAACTTTTGTTTTATGCTTTTTTCTGATGTTGTTACATCTCTTTGGTCAATTTTTTGATGTTTTGTTTCATTAATTTCACTAGATCTAGCTTAACTTTCTTCGTTGAGTGCATTGTCAAAATTCAAAATTGCATTCACAACATTTCATTTTCAGTCTATTGCATTGTGTAATCAACAAATTATTTCTTACCCTTCAATTGAATTTCTAATTCAAATTGAGTAACTTAGTAATTCTTAAAATTTAGTAGTAGAAATTTTCCCAATAAAGACTTAAAAATTATGCCTTTGTTTTATTGTTTGTATTTTCCAATTACAATTTTGTTATTATTTCTTACAATTAATCTATTCCATTCTTATGTTATTTCCTTGTAAAGACTAATCATCTCAGAAGAAGGAAATGCTACTAATTTTTTCTTTTATAATTTTTTTTTCTTATTTTGAATACATTTGTAAGATATATTAATGGCTAGATCTTCAAGGCAATTATAGGCCAAACACATAAATTTTGAAGTCTCAATTAATAATTGAGTTGAGTTCTTTCAAGGTTGATTGATGAAAGGAAGTAGAGATGTGGAAGATGCTTCCTACAACAGTGTATGACAATATATATGTGAAAAAACAAAACAAATAATATTGTTACAAGGAAATAAACACAAAATTAGTATACCATAACACAATGATTTGCATGAGAGTAAAAATTCAAAATTGTGTCATACTTTTGGCTAAAAAAGAGGTTTTAGACAAAATTATTTCACCCTAACTTCATGACACAAAGATCTTCCACTTGAAACTATTAAATTGATGGAATTTAAATTTAAATTTAAAACTAGGTTGTATTTATATGTATTTTTGACAAAAAACATTTCCAAACTAAAGATTTCCAATTAAAACACTTTCGCTTAAAATTTTTTGTAGTATCATAATGCCTCTTTTGGGGAAAATTCAATAAAAATTCTACTTCCACTCAAATTTTTTCTAAGGGTGCTTTCATGAAAATCTAATAATAACTTTTTCTAGAATGTAATTTTTATTGATATTTGGATTAGTTTTAGTATGACTTATTTGAATATATTACAAGTAGATTATTATAATCAAACATGAGGATGGTTATAATTTTTTTTAAATATTAAAAATATTTGAAAATTTAAAATATATATGGTGCACAAGAGGAGAGAATTCTCTCCAAGATGGTATAATTTTTTGCTAAAAAAAAAAAAATTAAATAAAACTTGATGTCCCATTAAAACTATGAAATTTTTAGTAAACTTAATTTTAAAAAATATGAAAAAAAAAAAAATTCCATGCACTAGATTTTCAAGTTATCTATAAGGAAAATATCAAAATAAAAAAATGTTCTAATTTTTGGAACATCCCATTAACATTAATATTGTATTTTTAGCAATTAAATTATTCTTAAATTATTAAAAAGTTATCTTCAACTACGTTTAAAAATAGTATTACTAATAGGAAAGCAAGTTGTAAAGGTCATACAAGATTCCACAAACTTAGTGTACAAACCCAAAATGGAAAGAGCGTAAAGAGTAATGCAATGACCTAGAATGAAATGCAATTTTCAGATTCTAAACAATGCAATTTGCTGATTACACAATGCAATAGACCGAAAATAAAATGTTGTGAATGCAATTTTGAATTTTGGCAATGCACTAAATGAAGAAAGTTAAGCTAGATCTAATGAAATTAATGAAACAAAAAATCAAAAAAATTGAACAAGAGATGTAACAACAGCAGAAAAAAACATAAAACAAAAGTTTTCATATTCCAAAAATGATCAAGACTCATTCACCCTAGGTTGAATGGGTCCTAGATTAGGGTTTTGAAGTTGATTTTTATAGTTTTTTTAATCCTTTTTCAATAGGTTTTAGATTCAAGTTTGTATTAGTAAGTTTTAGGTTCAAATTTTTGTAAATGCTATGTGAAATGCAAGTTGAAAATGTGACAAAATGATGAATGAAAAGACCTAGTTTGATATGCAATTTTGTTTTTATTTTCAAATGAAAATTTATGTGATCTAAATTATATGCAAGATTATTTATGTTTTTGTATTTTTCATATTTAAAGATGAGATGCAAACAGTGCAATTCTAAAACCCTATACGAGATGCAAATTTGAATGCAAAGTAAGACACTCTAAATGGGATCTAATTCAATGCAAATGAATGCAAGATCTAACCTAAGATGAAAAGAAAGATTCCAAAAATTAGAAAACTACAATGTTCAATAACTCAGGTTCACCAAAATGAAACATAGAAAAAGGGGGGCTTATCAAAGTGGATTAACAAGATGATAAATCACACCTTTTTACTAGTTATTTCATTCAATTATGCATAGAAAAACAACATAAAACAAACCTAACTATTATAACAACAGATAGGAAAGTTTTAAGATGTTGAAATGATGTGTACCTTGCTGAAAAAATGTTGTTTCAAGCTTCAATAAGGACTCATTTTCCCAGTGGTGAATGGGTCCCTATTAGGGTTTTTAAAAAATTATTTTTGAGTTATGCTCATCAATTTTTACACTCCCAACTCCC
>VDFB02259255.1:0-19606 GCA_007258455.2 Sequoia sempervirens
AAATGGACTATTCCAACGTGTTCAAATAGGCATGTTTATGCTAGGCATGGTCCTCATTCACACCCAAACACATGGAATCGCTCCAAGCTACGTTCAACCGGATCGATAATGAAGCTCTACTGTTTGGGTCATGGATCAAACAAACTGAAAAAATGAGATAAAGGTTTAGAATTTCTAGCCTACTCCCTAAGAATTCAAGAGACGGTATTGACTTGGTGGAACCAATAACCACGCTTTGCTTCACCATGCTCAACAACAATTACACAAAGAGTGTGCAATCTTCAAGGGAATGTGCTTATGATTTTCACGTCATGAATAACTACTATCAAATCGAACAATAATTATCCAGAAAGAAGTTAAGCATCCACAAAATAAGCTCAAGCTAACTTTACGCATTGAATGAAAATCATCCATTCAAAGAAAGTGTGAGCAAAAAGTTTCACCATAATCAACACTTATCAAATCTTGCATTCATCTAACATACATGAAATAAAATCTAAACTATGATGAGGGATAAGAACCATGACAACTCCAAAATAAGAGAAGCAATCACCATCAGAATGATGCATGCATTACTTATTACTTTGGTAATCTTACAATAGTTGCTTATGTCAACATGTTTTGCAACATGCTCCCAAGCTTTACAAATGAGGGGTTGAGCTCAATTTATAGGCTCCCCAATTACAATTCAATGGCTTCTTCGTTGTGCTTCGATCTTGGATGATTTGGGCTTCTCCTTCTCACCTCGCCTTGGAGCACCTATTTAGACTTGAAGTCATTAAGTCTTTCTTCCCGGATTGCTATGGAATTCCTTCACGTGCCTTGAATTTGGAGAGGAACTATTTTGCCATGATTTTTTAATTGTCCAAAGTCTCTGGCAAAATTTTCTTCACATCTTCCTAAATCATCTAGCATGATTTTAAGTCATTGGCAAAATTTTCTCTAGACATTTTGATGTTTGGACTTAGGTGAATTTCCAAAATGTCAAACATACTTAGGAAAAATTTCAAGTTTTCTATCTTGTCTTTGATGTGGCAGACTTCATTCATGAATAAGCCATCTCTAAATTCCTATGGCAGACTTTGCTTATATTTAGGCCATCAAGACTTAAGCTAGGTGGACTTAAAGCTTAATCTCAAAGCTACTTTCTTAGAGCGGACTTCTCTTTAACTCATGCCATTGACTTCTTAAGTGGTTTTTATCTCATGTTAGGCCAAGGGTAGACTTGCTCATAGTTTATGCCATACTTTACTTCTTATGGCGGATTTCACACATTTTCTAGCCATTTACTAAATGACTAAGGGCGGACTTCAGCTTGTAACCTGCCACTCAATTTTTCTTGGCTATGCCTTAGCCACTTCATCTTTTGTCTTGGGGCGGACTTCAACTCTCTTCAAGCCACTTTATCTTTGACTCTTCTCTTTGCCACCTTCTTATGTTCAAGGCAGACTTGCCTTGTTTCCCTACCACTTCATCTTATGCCTATAGCGGACTTCATCTTTTCTCAAGCCATTCCATCTTTTGCTTATGGCGGACTTCATCTTTCTTCAAGCCATAACCTTTTATGGTGGGCAAAGTTTGCTTCATGTCTGGCCATTGGAGGGCGGACTTCATCAAATTTTTGCCATCTTAGCATTTTGTCTTGCGGCGGACTTGACTCCATGTGTTGCCATTTAACATTCTTCAAAGGTGGACTTCCACTCTTTTCATGCCATAGTCTTTTAGGGTGGGCGGACTTGCTTATCTTTGTGCCACCTCAAGGGCAGACTTTGTCTACTTGCTACTCATTTAAGCTTTTGTTGAGGGCGGACTTTAGCCTTGATCTGACCATCTAACACATGGACATGGGCGGACTTGACTCATTTGCATGCCACTCAAGGCGGACTTTGCTTCTTTTGATGCCATTCAACACTTTATCCAAGGCGGACTTGCTTGTTTCCCTTACCATTCAAGGCGGACTTCATAGGAGGGCCTGCCATTGTTCCTTTTGCTTAAGGGTGGACTTGGCCACTTTTGATGCCACTTTTCTATGCTGCTGGGCAGAGTTTAGGTCTCTCTTTGCCATTTCATACTTGAACATGGGCGGACTTCATCAGATTTCAGGCTATTTCATAAGGCTGGGCGGAGTTGCCTCTTGCTTCTGCCATTCACATTGCCTGGCTGTAGCCTTCTGACATTAATTTCACTCATCTCAGTGCTGGTTGGACTCCAATTTGCCATGATTGTTCAGATTTTTCATGGATTTCTCAAATTTTTACATGAGTTTCTCAGATTTCAATATGAATTTCTCTGATTTTTCACCATTTTTCTATGATTTTCGAACGATTTTTCCAGATTTTTTAATTTTTTCGTGATTTTCCAGAATTTCACCATGAATTCAAAAAAATTTCAAATCCATTTTCTGAGAGTTTCGTTGATCTTTTTGAACTTCTGAGTGGATTTTTGAAACTTGAGCCCTTTCCAAATATAGCAACTTTCTAAAAATAGAAATTTTTCAAAAATAACAACTTTCCAAAAATAGACCCTAAAAAGTAGGGATCTCAGAATTGCACAAAAGTGCCAAAAAAGTAGGTCCTAAAAAATAGGGGGCCCGGGGTGAAAAACCCTAAAAACTAGGAGGTGTCAGAATTGACCGAAATGATAGTCGATCTTCGTCTCCCAGGCCTTCTAAGCGTGATGGCGACGTTTATATAGTGATCTAGGCTAAAACTCATTTGCTTGACTCGGGTGACCATTCAAAATTCAGACTCCTCATTGCAAAAAGACTGGTGATAACCAATTGTGATGCCAAGGCAAAACCAAAAAGCAAAAAAAAATGAAGGGTCCCCATTTGCAATGGGGCGATGTGTGTAAAGGTCACAACAGGTCCAAATGGCAAAATGGCTGCAAACTTTAGCATGAGGTTACTCGGACACTGTGATGCTTAGAAACATCTCGTCTATTCCTATGGGATCACATTAGGCCCCTCTACAATAACCTATCTCAGTTTTTGTTATCTCAGAGTGGTTTTACCGTGGTATTCAGTTTTCAGTTGATGGAAAAAGTGTCAGATGGAAGCAATGGAAAGTTGCAAGGTGGTGCAATTTTCGTTCTGCAACTCGTGTGATGAAACAGACTGTTCCAACGCATTCAAATAGGCATGTTTACACTAGGAATGGTCCTCTTTCACACCCAAACATCTGGAATCACTCTGAGCTATGTTGAACCAGATTGATCCCTTAAGGGTCCAAAGGGTAAAATGGCTGCAAACTTCAGCATGAGGTTACTAGGACACCATGACACTTAGAAACTTCTCATCTAATCCTATGGGATCGCGTTGGGCCCCTCTACAATAGCCTCTCTTGGTTTTGGGTATCTCGAAGTGGTTTTCTCGTGGTGTCCAGTTTTTAGGTGATGGAAATTAATCCAAATAGGCAGGTGGAAAGTTGCAAAGGTGGTGCAATTTTAAGTTCTGCAACTCATGGAACAAATGGACTATTCCAACATGTTCAAATAGGCATATTTTATTCTAGTAGCAGATCCTCTTTTCCACCCAAACACATGGAATGCGGCTCGTACTTTCACGTTCAACCAGATCGATCCCTTAAGGGTCCAAAGGGTAAAATGGCTGCAAACTTTAGCATGAGGCTACTTGGACACCATGATGCTTAGAAAATTCTCATCTAATTCTATGGGATTGCATTGGTCCCTTCTACAATAACCTCTCTCAGTTTTGGTTATCTTGGAGTGGTTTTCCCATGGTGTCCAGTTTTCAGTTGATGGAAAAAGTGTCAAATGGAAGCAGTGGAAAGTTGCAAGGTGGTGCAATTTTCATTCTGCAACTCATGCGACCAAATGGACTGTTCCAACATGTTCAAATAGGCATGTTTATTCTAGGCATGGTCCTCTTTCACACCCAAACACGCAGAATCGCTCTGAGCTACGTTCAACCGGATCGATCCCTTAAGGGTCCAAAGGGTAAAATGGCTGCAAACTTCAGCATGGGAGTTACTTTCGTGCATGGTATTGCCAGAAACTTCTCGTCTAATCTATGGGATCACGTTGGACCCCTCTACAATAACCTCTCTCAGTTTTTGTTATCTCGAAGTGGTTTTCCTGTGGTGTTCAGTTTTCAGTTGATGGAAAAGTGTCAGATGGAAGTAGTGGAAAGTTGAAAGGTGGTGCAATTTTTATTCACAACTTCGATGTGACCAAATGGACTATTCAATACATTCAAATAGGCATGTTCGCTAGGAATGGTCATCTTTCACGCAAACATGTAGAATACAAGCTCACGAGAGCTCACGTTCAACTAAGATCGTTGATCCCTTAAGGGTTTGAGGTGTAGTATGTTGAAATGGAAGCCATTCCTCTATTGTTGTTTGGGTTGTGTGTAGCCGATGATATAGGCCTGATGTAACTTGGTGCGGTAGTTTGAATGGGCCTATTGAGGTGTTTGGCAATCTTTGTATTGCATCGGCTTATTTGCTTACTATTATGCTTTGATAGATTTTTCCAAAGCATCCATAAGCTTATTCAAAAGCACCTATTTTAGGCTTTTAGCCATAGCAGCAAGGCAATGAACTGTTTGATAAAATGCTTTGATAGACATGTATGAAAAATGTGCTAGCATAGACAAGGCAGTGAACTCTTTGAAAAAATGCCTCAAAGAAATGTGGTTTCATGGTGATGGAATGGCATGACAAATGCCATGACAAGCAAATTGCTATGGATTGTCATGGCATTCCATCACCATTGAGACCACATTTCTTTGAGGCTTTTTTTCAAACAGTTTGCTGCCTTTTCTATGCTATTGCTTATTAGTATGCTTTGATAGATTTTTTCCAAGCATCCATGTATCTTTTTTGGAAGCACCTAGTTTAGGCTTTCAACCATACCAACAAGGAAGCGAATTGTTTGATATTCCACCACCATGAGACCACATTTCTTTGACACATTTTTTTCAAATAGTTCATTCCCTTGTCTATGCTATTGCTTACTTTTATGCTTTGATAGATTTTTTCTAAGCATCCATGGCTTGTTTAGAAGCATCTATTTTGGGCTTTTTTAGCCATATGAGCAATGAAGCTGTTTGATAAAATGCTTTGATAGACATGTATGAAAAATGTGTTAGCATAGACAAAGTGGAAGACTCTTTCAAAAATGCCTCAAAATAGTCTCATCAGTGATAATCTTTCATATTAATCAAATATTTTTTGATTGTCATAGCGTCCATCAGTCATGAAGACCTCATTTCTTTGAGGCATTTTCAAAGAGTTCACTACCTTGTCTATGATATTTCTTACTATTATGCTTTGATAGATTCTTTCCAAGCATGCATGGCTTATCTGAGAAAACACTTCTTTTAGGCTTTCAGCCATAGCAACAAGGCAACACTTGAACTATTTGACAAAATGCTTTTGGTAGACATGTATCAAGAAATGTGGTAGTATAGACAAGGCAGTGAACTATTTGAAAAATGCCTCAAATAAATGTGTGGTCTCCATAAGATGCCACTGACAAGCAAATCTGCAATTGGCCCGTTGCTCCTAGTTATTAGTTATGCAATGTGAAGTAATTGCATAACTACTTAGGTTGACTTTGTAAAAACTACATTGTAATTGAAATTTTTTCATCTATCAACATCTAGTTATTAGTTATGCAATGTGAAGCAATGCTTTGAGTTTGAAAGATGTGCAATGCAATGTAATCAACGTTATGAATATAAACTACAAAATTATAAATTAAAGTTCAAAACATAAAAATGTCAAGTGTTTACAATCAGCCATTATTAATCATTGATCAAACTGAACAGTGTGAACATTTTTCTGTGTGGAAGACAAACAAGAAAACAGTGGTTCAAAAATGAGGAATTTGTCTTCTGCACCAAATGAGAAATATTCACAATATGTGCTAGGAAGGAATAAGTCCATAAGATCGAGTATGCAAGAACCGAGAATTGCAAAATTGGCTTATGTTTGACTTCCAAACACAAATTTTCACACTTTTCGATGTTCCAACGTAAGTCAAAAAGTATATGTGCGTAAGTTGTAAAGTATACACTTGAATACATGTAACTCATATCTATTGAACCATGAATTTGTAATGCAAATATGGACACCATCGATAAAAAAGATTTGTATCAATCAAATAGCCATGTACGCATGTACATCAATATATGTCAATATAAGTATAAAATATAGTTACAAAAAAGCCATATAGGCTTATGAGAATGCCATATAGGCATACAATGTCAAACATATCGAATACAAAATATGTAGAAAATTGCCATGTAGGCATACAACAAAGGGCTCTACATTCAAAATTCATTTCTCTCCATGCTCTGGTTCAAATGCAATTTTCTTTCCCTTTCCTGGGCGACCCGATGGCGATAAATCTGTCACCCGTTTCTATTGAGGGGTATATACTACTCCTCCTAGTGTTTTAGCTCTACGGTCAGTTTCAACTATTACAATAAGAAGTAAAGACATTAATATATAGAATTATATTATAAAATTAATATATTTAACAAAATTTAATCCTTACATTATATGATGATCACTCTCCTCGATGGAAATATTTGCACATTGATGCTCAGGTGTGCTCGAGCCCTGTATAAACCATCCTAATAGGAAGTAAACTACGAATCAATAATGGTTTGATTTTTCACTAGAACTAGTTCATCTATAACAACGAATGTAAATTGAAATTTAGTAATTTGCCTCATACCTCCCCTATCAGAGCCATTGAGGATTGTATTGCAGTAGAAACACCGATATCCATTGCCCTTGTTATGTTTGGCGGTGTTTCTCTCACCAACATCTGAAAATAAAACAACAAATTATTCAATCACAAAATAGTTATCGAATTTGAAGTAATGCTTTGAGTTTGAATGATGTGTAATGCAATGTAACCAACAATATGATTATCAATTTTTTTAAAAGCAATAACTTGGAACAATCACATTGAAAAACAAAAGACCCTTTAGGACAAATTTGAAGTGAAAAAGCATCAAAACACAATATAAAATATGACAACCAATATGAGAAGAAGAGATGATCTAGTCAAAAGGAGCTTTGATAGTAGCCAACTAAGTTAAGTATGACAAATCCAAGTATCACTATTGCAAGGAATGGAGTAAGAGCTAAATAAAGATATAGCAACAATAAAAAATGATGGAGCTAACTTGTCAAGGCCTATTCTTCAAAACCCTTATTAAACGCTTGCCATAGTTTAAGATATGCAATAAATGTTTGACAATGGAATTAACCTTTTGAGGATGACAGTGATTAAATTGAGGTCTCCTTTTACCATGAAAAGACTGAATATTCTTTCTTTGGCCTATAATTATGATTTTTAAGATTCCTCAATTGAGTTCAATATAATAGTCAAGTGTTTATACCAAAGATGATAGAGAAAATAATCATGAAAAGGAGAATATGATGGTGATCAATGACAAGGCAGTGGCACATTTGACAGTCGAAAGAGTAGAGGAATGCATAGTGAACATCATGGTACAACTTATGATATAAATTAAGCCACATGGTTAATGTGCTTTGAATCCTTGCATCTAAAGGAAATGGATAGTGAAAATCATGTGTTACCTTGTTACTACATGAAGGAGGAGGCTCCATCTCTCCATTTGGTGTGTAAACAATTTGGAAGTTTGCTAACTATCAAGTGAAGGCTTAAAACCCTAGTTTTTGCTCCATTTCATGTTTGAGCTTTGTACGGATAGTGGAAGGCTGAGACCTCAAGAATATTTGAGTGTTGTCCATGTGAACCAAGAACCTTGGAAAAAGAGTGGGAATTCCTTTTGAGATTTGTGAGTTCTAACCTATTTTGTAGGTGAAGGAGACCTAATAGGGGCTCAAGGGCTACTAGCCTTTCAAACCCTAGCTAAAGGATTGGTGAGAGCGATGGGAAGTTGAAGTCTTGGAGGTTGTTCAAACACCTTTGGAGGATAGTTTGAAGCCTTTTAAGACTTATCACTACCCCTGCAAGAGTTGATGGAGTGTTGAGGAAGATTGGTCTTTAGTATAGTGTAAAGGCTAAGGAAGAGTTGTGGCAATGAACCAAGGTGGACTTGGTGGTTGGAGTTTGTGATAGAAGAGGGGTTGGTAAGACAAACCAGGGGCACCTAGCATGAGTAGAGACCTATAGGTTAGATTGGTGAAGAAAAGCACCAAGGAGGTCTTACAAGGAAAGGCCTAGAGCAGAAATCAGTGATTGATTCCTCCAACCCCTCTCCCTATCAGATTGGTATCAGAGTAAGAAAAAGATTTGGGATTGATCTTGTATGTCAGAGAAAGAATCTAGTGGTTCTAGCATCATGGTGAAAAATGCTGAGTTGGCCAAGAGGGTTGAAGAAATAGATGGAGACAATAGGGTATTGAGAGAAAAGTTAGACCAACTTGAGCAAGCACTGAATGTTATGCGGTTTGATGGAAGAATAGCAAAAGAAGAAGAAGTTGCAAAGGAGGATAGAATCCCTGAACCTAACCCTATATTGAAGGAGGATCCCTTCTTGAAAGCATTGAAGGCTTTGAGTGGAAAAACACTTGAAGGAGTACCATTGTTTAGTGGAAAGATGGAGGCTGATTTAGTTATGGATTGGATAGAGGGAATGTAAAACCATTTTGAGTGTGATGGAGTCACTGAAGCACAAAAGGTAAAGGTGGCTAAATCAAGACTAAGAGGTTCTACCTTAACTTGGTGGAAATTCATTTAGGTAGAGAGGGAGAAGGAAGGCAAGCAACCTATCTCTACTTGGAAGGGAATGGTTGCCAAGGTGAAAGAAGCATACCTACCTAAAGACTATGAAATTCAATTGCATAAGAGGAGACAGAGCTTGAGGCAAAGAGATCAGTAGATGAGTTCCTATACTAAGGAGTTTCAAAGACTTTACATGAGGTCCAATGTCACAGAGGATGAAAGTATCAAGGTGGCAAGGTATCTCAATGGTTTGAAGTGGAACATTCAAGAGGAGATGGTTCTCTTAAGCCCCAAAACAATGCACCAATGTTATCAATTGGCATTAAAGATTGAAGAGAGGAGTAAGAGGAAGCAAGATCAGACTTCTAAGGGCAAAGGAAAAGGAAGAGATCAAAGAGGACAGCATAGTGGCTACCAAGGTAGAGGCAATGACCAAAGAAACCAAGGAGAGTCAAAACTCATAGAGCATGGAGGTGAAACATCTACAAGAGGTGGACATAACCGGGGTAAAGGACCTCAAGGAGGTTCAAATAGAGGAAGAGGAGCAGGCAGGCAGGAGCCTTTCCTTGTATGTACCTGCTCTAGGCCTTTCCTTATAATACCTCCTTGGTGCTTTGCTTCACCAATCTAACCTATAGGTCCCTACTCATGACTAGGTGCCCCTGGTTTGTCTGACCAACCCCTCTTCTATCATTCATCAAGATCATACATTGACCTTCTTGCCCTTCCTAAAGTTTGGACCACATCCATTACCTCCACATAAAATTGGACATCCTTGGTCTTCATGGTTCCCACGCCATGATATGGTTATGCAAATGAAAATGAAGAAAAGTAATCATCTCCTTATCCATTGGCTGGAAGAATGCATGCTTAATGTTTTTGATACATGATATCAGCTCTGTTTTTCTCTCATGGTTGAATATCAAAATCGATTATGGTGGAGCCTCGAGTTCTAGTCATCTTTCTTCCTCTTCCACCAAATTATTTGTCACGATCCACATGTCACCTTTAGCCTTATTGGCTTTGTTTTGAAAGCTAAAGTTTCTCTTGAGTCACCAATGTAGCTCTCTCTACCTTTTCTGACTCTTTCATTGCTACTGATTGTCTATGGGATCTGATCATTTTTACCACATGGTTGATGTTCTTTGAATCCTTGGATCTAAGGGGTTTTAAAACCTTGAGGGCCTTAGATGAGAAAAGATAATGTTTTTTCTTTTCACTTTATGTGAGGGCGTAGTAATTAGGATAAAGAGAGGACTGTATAGAAAAATGAAAAAAGAGACATAAAAATTCATGGACCATACTATATCACCTACATGATGGCTAACAAGGACATGAATGCTTAGTAGATGTAATTATGATAGCATTGCAGGTATATTTGAGGGAATATATAAGAATGAAGAAGAATTCAATGGATCAAATTAGTGTCAAAATGTTTTCCTAAAAGATCTCCCACACCCTATTGGGAGTTGAAATCATTTTCTGGCATTTCACATGTATGGAAAGTTTGAGGGAGGATCAATAGTTGAGGAGAGTTTAATGAGTAATTATAACTTCTTTCCATGCAATCATGATTAGTTAGAGAACATATAGGAAACTTGATGAGCTATGCAACAAATGAAGAATATAGGGTATTTTGACCTAGTCTTAAAAGCATCTCAAGTGTCTACAGGGAGATATTGTGGTTGAACGATAGATAGGATCGAGGATAGAAATTTTTTTTTTGGTTACATTGACATCATGTAGGACATCCATCGTCTTATTCTTGGTTACGTTGACATCACAAAAAATTATATAGGATGGAGTAGAATGTAGCTCTACCTTTGTCAGTTCCATGTTAAATTTTTATTATATATAGCTTGCTAGTGTAGGAATTCTAAGACAAACAATCATGGTAGGACCATTCTTAAAAGATTTCAAATAATAACCTAGTGAACTCATATACTCTTATGACTATATATACACAAATTTAGATTAAACTTAGAATTCATTAACTTTAAGTTCTATTTATTCTATATTACCTCAGTGAAAGTTTGATCAAATCTACTCGCACTCAGAGGTGTTTCCTTGAAACCTCCAACAACACCTTGTTCAACATCCAAAATCACATATTAAAATACCATTCGTAAAACAATGCTATTAACATATGTAATAAATTTATAATTGTTTACTAACTTTACATACCCCACTGATAGGTGTACTGCAAAAATAAGTAGATTATTTGTGGTACCCGGGGTCAACAACTGTGACCACTACAATTTTATTAAAATAATAAAAGCTAAATTAGTTTATCTTGCATTTGACAATTAAAAATTTAATAAGAATAAATTCAATGAACATGTTCAATTTTACATTTATGATACCATATGCGTATGCGAGGAATGTCGGCCATCCCTCCATCCCTGTAGATGCATACGGATCAGGCTGCGTAGAAGTATATGGATCCTGTGTAGCACCCTCCTGAGGGCCGGTAGGGTCATACGAACAAGTGGCTCCGCAAGATCGACACACATGGCCTCGAGGGCCACCACCTGAAGACTCCCCTGGATTGCGATGTACAATGGGGCTAGTGTGGTGGATGACCTCCAAGTCAAAGGATGTGATCACTGCAAAGTCTCACCATTAGCACTCTCCTTTGCAACCTCGACATCTGGCTCTACGCTCCCACTGGCCTAGCGAGAGGTGCGTCTCCCCTACTCGTGTAGGATCAGTGCACCGGAGGCCTATCTGTGCTGACCCCCCACCTCTCCCCTGAAACTCCCTCATATAAAAATAATTCAGGATTTGGTTCAATACAAACTCATAGTATAATTTCCTAAGAAAATATTGGGGGACTTCACAGTTATTGCACGGTGGGTAATCAAAGACCATAAACCATCTGTCATAAAAATGGTTCCTAATCTCTAGGTGGTGGCACCAATGGATAGGAAACCTCTTTGCATTGAGGGTGAGATTTTGATTTGTTCTAGGGTCAGTGAATAGAGAGCACAAATTTCCTTTAGTAATCTTTAAATCTTTAACTTGTTTATATGATAATTTATCTGCATAATATGCCCTCGATTTTTGCCTCCTATTTTGCCATCCAGATATTTGTTGGGTAATTGCATCCACATTTTTTAACAAATCCTTCAATGAATCTGCTAGATGTATCCTTTATGTGGTTGAATAATTTTTATCACTCAACCTACTAATAAGATCCTCAACTTCTTTTCTATTGTTTTCAATTTCACTCCTCAAATTTTCTTGAGTGCGAGGAGGGTATTGAGAGAATGGTGGGGGAGGTTGATTTTGTGGTTGAGGCTGATTTGGTTGAGGATTTTCCTCCTCTTGTTGATGATTTCCTACAAATTAAAAAAAAAAATTCATTTCTAAACTAAAACAAACAAAATCAATTTAAAACTAACAAATTCAAAACAAATACCAAACAATACTTACCTCTTGCATCTTTTCGTCATCGTGGCGCCATATTTGTGAAGAAATCCAATTGCTCTTGATGAATTTTGACCTCTCCAAAAATGTGAGCGCGTATGACAGGGTTTTTGGCCGCGGGCAGAGCTAAAACATAGCAAAAAGGAAATGAGAAATGATTTTGAGTTTGCTTTTTTTTTGCTTTTAAAAGCTCAAAACACGTTCGCGTTATAACGCGAATGTGTTTTGAGCTCTTTTTTTCTTTTTTGGCCACAAAAGTGTGACCATCTTGGTGCACTTACCCTACAATTCTCTCACACCATTTGGTGACCTTCAGAAACAAAAAACTTCCTTAAAACTTTGTATAATTGCCTACATCTTTCAATTTGGATTAAAATTGAACCCCCTTGTGAGTGTGAGAAAAATGCATAGTGTGTGTTCTCTCTTTGTTCATATGAATAAAGATGATCAAACTAAATATGTACTTCCTTATTATTATTTATCCTTACAAGGCCTACCACCCCACTTATAAAGAAGGGAATGACCCAAGCAGTAATGAGCTAAAGTCAAGCTCTTCCAAACAACTATATAAATGTTTCGTTGCAATTAAAATTGCAATCAATGGGATGTGATACATGATAGCTCTCCCCCGGTATCTTTATGATACATAAAGCCATTTTTATAAGGGTTGGGAGACCCCTTTATGGAGTTTATCATTGAACCCCTAAATTGGAAGCCCTTATTATGGACCAAATGTTGTTTATAATCCAAATCCTGAATACTTGTTGGTGCAAGAATAGTCATTCTGAAGTTGCCCCATATTTGTATTATTCAATTGTAGAAATAGAAAAATCCATCCCTTTTGCCAAGCCAACAATTAACATCTAGTCTTGCAACTAGGCTAGGAACCAACCTTGGTCTCACTTCATGTCTAGGAACAAACAAAACTTTGGGTATTCACAAAATGACAATTCCATTAAACAACAACCTTCCCCAAAACACAAGCTGGACACCAACCTTTTCCAAACCACTTACATTCCATAACACCACAAAAACCTTGACATTTCAAGGACAACCATCTTCATTCGTAATCACAAATATCCCAAGTATGCCTAATGATACACAAGGTAATGTGAACCAAGCACCTCAAGTAGGAAAATAGGGACAAGTTAACACTCTCATGGAAAGTCAACCCTTGATAAGTGGTGCCATAAAGCCCATTGACACATCGAAAAAAGTGGTTATCCAAGCTACTCAAGTCAATACACCATCTATCATCAACCCAAATAAAAATAACACCTTTGTTGCGAATCCCATCAACCAAGGTAATACCTTGGGGAGGGTGCATGAAGTTGGGTAGCAATTTTGTGGCCACTTTCTAAAAAAAAATTGAAAATGGTATAATGTGAGCATGTTATAATGCATTTTCATTATAACACATTAAAAGTAAAAAAAAAAAGTGAAAGTCTTCATTTCACTTTGACTTTTTTCTTCTTCTACCTGCGGCCAAAACCCCAAACTTGCGTGCTCACATTCTAGGAGGTATTGAGCACAAATATTCATCAAGAATTGCTATTTCTTTGCAAGGATGGCACCATAACGACGAAGAGGTGGGAGAGGTAAGTATTGTTTGTTGTTTGTTTTGAATTTCTTAGTTTTAGGTTGATTTTGTTAGTTTTATGTTATATTTGATATATAATTTTTTGAATTTGTAGGAGATGCAAATGAACCCGCAAACCCACAAAATCCTCAACAAGAAGAGCAACCAAATCTTCAAGAAAAAAATCATGAACAAGAAAATCAACCTCAACAACAACCTCCTCCACCAATCCCTCAACACCCTCCTAGCACTCAACAAAATTTAATGAGTGAGATTGAGAGCAACAAAAAAAAAATTGAGGATTTTATTAGTAGGTTGAGTGATCCAAATGGTTCAACCACAGAAACAATGAACCTCAAAAATTCATTAAAAGATATGCTAAAAAATGTGGATTCAATTAGCAAACAAACAACTAGATGGAAAGATAGGAGGCAGGTGGCTAGGGAATATTATGTAGATAAACTATCATATAAACAAGTAAAGGGTTTCAAAAATACAAAAGGTGATTTATGTTCATTATTCACTGACCACACACAAATCAAAATCTTAGCCTCAATGCGAAGATTTTTCCTATTCATTGGTGTCACCACCAAGAGATTAGGAACCATTTTTATGATAGGTGGTACAAGGTCTTTGATGATCAACCATGCAAAAATTGTGAAGTCCCCTAGTATTCTCTTAGGAAACTATACAATGAGTTCATATTGAATAAAATCCAAAATTATTTTGATATGAGGGACTTCCAAGGGAGAGGTGGGTAGTCAGCTTAGGATACGCCTAGTGCACAGTCAGATCCTAAGTGGCAAGGGAGATGAGCTCTTGCTAGGCCTCCTCATGAGCACGTTGTTATGCCAGTCATCGTGAAGGAGAGTGCCGATGTAGAGACATTGCAGGTGATCAACACTTTGACCCAAAGTGTCATCCATCATACTATCCCTATTCTACAACGCCATCTAGGGGAGTATTCAAGTGGTAGCCTTCGAACCCGTGTGTGTCAATCTTGTGGGGTGACTTTTTCATATGACCCCATCGGCACTTAGGAGGCTATTGTAGAGGATTTGTATGTAGCTATGGAGATGGAGAGGACAACTAACATTTTGCATGATGTGTATGGAATTGATACTCGGGTAAAAGTTAACATTTTCATTGAATTTAATTTATTAAATTTTGATTTTGAAATGCAACGTTAGCTAATTTAGTTTTATGATTTTAATAAAATTATAGGGTCACAGTGTTGAGACTGGATACACCGGTCCTCCACCTACTTATTTCTATAGTACACCTATCGGTAGGGTATGTAACTAGTAAACAATTATAAATTTATTGCAAGTTAATAGCATTGTTTTATGAATGGTATTTTAATATGTGATTTTGGAAGTTGAACAGGGTAATATTG
Source organism: Sequoia sempervirens (assembly GCA_007258455.2). NCBI lineage: Eukaryota > Viridiplantae > Streptophyta > Pinopsida > Cupressales > Cupressaceae > Sequoia > Sequoia sempervirens. Next base: position 15,099 of record VDFB02259255.1, read on the forward strand.
GAGGTTTTGAGGGAACACCTCCCAGTGCCAGTGGATTTACTCAAACCTTCATGGAGGTAATAGAATTAAAAGTTTAACTAATGAATTTTACTTAATAGATTTGTGTAGTTTATATTCATATCATTGGTTACATTGCATTCCACATCATTCACACTCAAAGCATTACTTCACATTCCATAACTAATAACTAGATGTTGATAGATGAAAAAATTTCAACTACAATATAGTTGTTTAGAAAGTCAACATAAGCAACTTGATGTAATTTCTTCACATGGAGGCATGTGCTTGCAAAGGTCAACCTACACGACTAACTATGGATGCTTGGAAAAAATATTTGAAACTATAATAGTAAGCAATAGCATAGACAAGGCAATTAGTAGTTTCAAAAAATTCCTTGAAGAAATGTGGTCTCATGGCACAATGGAATTCCATTCCATCACCATGATACCACATTTCTTTGAGGAATTTCTTCAAAATTCTCACCACCTTTTTTATGATACCACATTTTTCATATGTGTGCACCAAAGCATTTTATCAAACTACTCGTGCTTCCTTGCTGCTATGGCTAAAAGCTTAAAATAGGTGCTTTCCAACAAACTATGGATGCTTGGAAAAATATCTATCAAAGCATAATAGTAAGCAATAATACCATAGAGAAGGAAATGAAATTTTTGAAAAAAATCCTGAAAGAAATGTGTTCTTATGGTGATGGAATGCTATGGCATGCATTTGTTTGTAATGGCATTCAATCACCATGAGACCCCATTTCTTTTGAGGCATTTTTTCAAGTAGTTCAAGTTGACTTCTCTATGCCACCGCAGTTATCGTACATGTCTATGAAAGCATTTAATCAAATGATTCAACGGCTTGCAACTATGGGTAAAATCCTAAAAACACATCCTTTCGAACAAGATATGGATAGGGAAAATAGTAAGCATGATAATTAGAAATATATAGTTTAATAAGTACTCAAAATTGTGTTCATTAGAACTCATGCACTCTAAGTCATGATGTGGATCACTATTGTAACTTTTTTGTGATTAAATAATTTTTTTTTTTTTTTCAGATGTTGGTTGTGGAAACACCTCCAAATGTTATGAAGGCAATGGATATCCGTGTTTCATCTACTATACAATCCTCAATGGCTCTGACAAGGGAGGTATGAGGCAAATTACTAAATTTCAATTTACATTTGTTCTTATAAATGTTAGTTCGAGTGAAAAATCAAACCAAATTATTGATTCGTAGTCTAATTTCTATTTGGATGGTTTATACATGGATTGAGAATGCCTCAACATTGGTGTGCAAATATTCCTCTCGTGGAGAGTGATCGGGAGATGGCGGTAAGTGATTACTTTTTTAAATATATCATTTTTTATAATGTAATTTATATATATTAATGTCTTCTTAAATTGTAATAGTTAAAACTTCACCAAGAACTTAACACTAGTAGGAGGAGCATCAGGAGCACTCCTCGAGTGCAGCAGAAATGAGTGACATACCTATCGCCATCTGATCGACCAATAAAGGGAAAGAGTTTATTTCGATAGCCTCGAAAGCAATAACTTTTGATTCCAGAGCCCTTTGTTGTATGCCTACATGGAAGTTTTGTACATATTTTGTATTGGATATATTTAACATTGTATGCCTATATGGCATTCTCAAAAGCCTATATGGCTATTTTGTACCTATATTTTATACTTATATCAACATATATTGATGTATGTGTACATGGCTATTTGGTTAATTTACAAATATTTTTTATTGATGGTGTCCATATTTGCATGTTATAAATTCATGGTTCAATAGATATGAGTTAGGGGTATTCAATTGTATACTTTACAACATATGTATATTCATTGTGACTTACATGTGTTCCAATGTATACTTTGCAACTTACACGTTTTCATGTGTATACCTTGTATTTGTGCATATACTTTGTATTAAGTTGTGTATACTATACATATTCGTGTGTATACTTCAAGGCATGTGTTTGTGACTACTTGTGCTTCCCTTATTCACATGTACATGCTTGAATTATTCACATGTATACTTATTAATTGGTTAACCATAGCATTGATCATTGTTGTCCTTCATGGTTTGTCTTGAATAAATTAATTTATTGATGGTAAACAAATTTATCTAAAATAAAAAAGCACATTTTCAATTGGTATTCTATGAAATGATTGATAAAAATATTCCAATATATTTAATCCTTTGATTGGAACAACTCAATTAAGCAAAGGATATGTATAAGACTTTTCCTTTTAGATTGGCAATGCATGTAAGTTTCAGAAAGTATCCTTGATATTACAAAAAGATATGTGTTTATACATTTCAATTGTGCACTCACCCTTTGGTTCTTTGAAAGAAAAATATGCCTATGTCATTGTTACACTACACAGGTAAACTAGATTTTGTATTGTGGAGCTATATTAAGCTACCACTCTCAACACCAATGTAGCAATGATACAAAATAATGTTTGAGACTGCAAGAAGACACCAAAATGGCTAGTGTAATAAAAAAATTCTTATGATTTATGAAGAATGTTGATAACTCTACTTAGTTGGCTTCTTTTTTCAAAATCATACAAATTGAACCCTAGCATCAATAGACTCTGTATATCAAGCTACCACAATTCAAGTTTCAACGATGAATATTTATGATGCATGATTCAAATGACATTCAATTTTATGGTTGTTTTGTTGTTTATATGATGTTATGTGATATTCTAATCCTAATGCAAGCTTCTAGGCTGCATATATATTTATTTTTTTTTTTACATGATTTTTGTACCAACGAACCAAACCCCCCTCCAAAATTTTTTTGGCCTAACCAGTGAATCGAACCCAAAAACCCAAACCCAAACCTCAAAACCTATTCGAACACTCTTCAATTTTGCTACACAAACTTAATTGACCACCAAATTATTTTTCCTCTTTGCTTTACCCACTTTTACTTCCTCAAACATGGGTATGTGCAGGATCATCATGGAAAAAACAGGCCCTTAAGTGGCAAAAAATTTAGAAAAATTAGAGTTAGGCAACTTGATGTAAAAATTTGAATAAGTTATTTATATTATTTCAAAAATATGTAAGAATAGAATCTGTAGAAAATTGAATGCAATTTATAAACTACTACGTTTGTTTTAAAAAAAATAAAATCTATTTGGTGAGAAAATTTGGGAATTTCAATGTAGTGGTACTTAAATTTAGGAAAAATAGAAGTAGGTGTCTATCTGACCACCCTAACTACAATAAAATGATAATATTTTTTTATAATATTTTAGATATAAGTATAGAACTCATGCCTCGATGTGATGCATATTTTTTTGTAATTTTTTTCCAAGTAAATAATTAACTATGAATTTTTTATTACAATTTTTTTAAACATATAAAAACTCGTATGTCTAACCACCTTAACTTGGTCAAAACTTTATGAAATTAATTTTTTCTTTTTTTAATATTATAGTATCTGAAGCATAGAATGTGACACATGTTTTGGATTCAAAAACTGTCATACCATTTGAAAGCTATAGATGTTTTTCAATCAGCCTATCAATCAGGGCTTTAGTCATGATTTGAATAGAAAATGAATAATAATTACTTATTAAATGAAAAGTAAAGCATAATTTATATTGGTGTAAAGCTAAGAATCTCCTTTAAAAATCCTTTTCATTTCATCAATTTTGGGTAAAAAAATAGTCGTTAGCCACATACCCATCATATTGCCACTTTTTGGCCCATCATGATCCTGCACATACCCACATCTCTTTTTCATTCAAAACCCATATTTTCCCAACTAGGTAATCATGCCATAACATACTTTTGACCTCCCCTATCCTTGTAGACCTTTTGAACACATCAGATTCCATAACCTGACCCTATTTCCAACCTATTCTAACTTATTTTCAAGTAATTTCTTCTTTTCACCTCTTCTAGCCTTGCTTTTAAGGGGCTTCAATTTTGAATTTTGAACAAGGGCAGTGTTAGCAATCTCTTCCAATGCCTTTACCAATATAATTTTCTTATTCCTACTCCCTATCCTACTTACATAAGGCCCATATCACCAAGACACAGCCTGAACAATAGATAAAATGGCCTATTTCAACATATTATACTCGAACCCTTAAGGGATCGATCCGGTTGAACGTAGCTCATAGTGTTTCCATGTGTTTGGGTGCGAAAGAGGACCATTCATAGTGTAAAAATACCTATTCAAATGTGTTGGAATAGTTCGTTTGTTCACACGAGTTGTAGAACGAAAGTTGCATCAGTTTGCAACTTTCCACTGCTTGCATTTGACACTTTATCCATCAACTAAAAACTAGACACCATGGAAAAACCACTCTATGATAACAAAAACTAAGAGAGGTTATTATAGAGGGGTCTAACTTGATCCTATAGGATCAAAAATAATTTTCTAAGTGTCATAGTATCTAAGTAACAACATGCTCTAGTTTGCAACCATTTTGCACTGTGGGTCCTTAAGGGATCAATTTGGTGGA
>VDFB02259256.1:0-14387 GCA_007258455.2 Sequoia sempervirens
TTTCCGCAGGTCCGGGCCAGCTTCTGATGAAAAAAAGTATCAAATGAAAGTAGTGGAAAAGTTGCAAGGTGGCAATTCTTGTTCTCAAGAACTTGTGCAAACTAAAATGGACTATTCCAACGTGGTTCAAATAGGCATGTTTATGCTAGGCATGGTCCTCGTTCGCACCCAAACACGCGGAATCGCTCTGAGCTACATTCAACCGGATCGATAATGAAGCTCTACTGTTTGGGTCATGGATCAAACAAACTGAAAAAATGAGATAAAGGTTTAGAATTTCTAGCCTACTCCCTAAGAATTCAAGAGACGGTATTGACTTGGTGGAACCAATAACCACGCTTTGCTTCGCCACGCTCAACGACAACTACACAAAGAGGGTGCAATCTTCAAGGGAATGTGCTTATGATTTTCACGCCATGAATAACTACCATCAAATCGAACAATAATTATCCAGAAAGAAGTTAAGCATCCACAAAATAAGCTCAGGCTAACTTTACGCATTGAATGAAAATCATCCATTCAAAGAAAGTGTGAGCAAAAAGTTTCACCATAATCAACACTTATCAAATCTTGCATTCATCTAACATACATGAAATAAAATCTAAACTATGATGAGGGATAAGAACCATGACAACTCCAAAATAAGAGAAGCAATCACCATCAGAACAATGCATGCATTACTTATTACTTTGGCAATCTTACAACAGTTGCTTATGTCAACATGTTTTGCAACATGCTCCCATGCTTTACAAATGAGGGGTTGAGCTCAATTTATAGGCTCCCCAATTACAATTCAATGGCTTCTCCTTTGTGCTTCGATCTTGGATGATTTTGGCTTCTCCTTCTCACCTCGCCTTGGAGCACCTATTTAGACTTGAAGTCATTAAGTCTTTCTTCCCGGATTGCTTTGGAATTCCTTCACGTGCCTTGAATTTGGAGAGGAACTATTTGGCCATGATTTTTTAATCGTCCAAAGTCTCTGGCAAAATTTTCTTCACATCTTCCTAAATCATCTGGCATGATTTTAAGTCATTGGCAAAATTTTCTCTAGACATTTTGATGTTTGGACTTAGGTGAATTTCCAAAATGCCAAACATACTTAGGAAAAATTTCAAGTTTTCTATCTTGTCTTTGATGTGGCAGACTTCATTCATGAATAAGCCATCTCTAAATGCCTATGGCGGACTTTGCTTATATTTAGGCCATCAAGACTTAAGCTAGGTGGACTTAAAGCTTAATCTCAAAGCTACTTTCTTAGAGCGGACTTCTCTTTAACTCATGCCATTGACTTCTTAAGTGGTTTTTATCTCATGTTAGGCCAAGGGCGGACTTGCTCATAGTTTATGCCATACTTTACTTCTTATGGCGGATTTCACACATTTTCTAGCCATTTACTAAATGACTAAGGGCGGACTTCAGCTTGCAACCTGCCACTCAATTTTTCTTGGCTATGCCTTAGCCACTTCATCTTTTGTCTTGGGGCGGACTTCAACTCTCTTCAAGCCACTTTATCTTTGACTCTTCTCTTTGCCACCTTCTTATGTTCAAGGCGGACTTGCCTTGTTTCCCTGCCACTTCATCTTATGCCTATAGCGGACTTCATCTTTTCTCAAGCCATTCCATCTTTTGCTTATGGCGGACTTCATCTTTCTTCAAGCCATAACCTTTTATGGTGGGCGGAGTTTGCTTCATGTCTGGCCATTGGAGGGCGGACTTCATCAAATGTTTGCCATCTCAGCATTTTGTCTTGGGGCGGACTTGACTCCATGTGTTGCCATTTCACATTCTTCAAGGGTGGACTTCCACTCTTTTCATGCCATAGTCTTTTAGGGTGGGCGGACTTGCTTATCTTTGTGCCACCTCAAGGGCGGACTTTGTCTACTTGCTACTCATTCAAGCTTTTGTTGAGGGCGGACTTTAGCCTTGATCTGACCATCTAACACATGGACATGGGCGGACTTGACTCATTTGCATGCCACTCAAGGCAGACTTTGCTTCTTTTGATGCCATTCAACACTTTATCCAAGGCGGACTTGCTTGTTTCCCTTACCATTCAAGGCGGACTTCATAGGAGGGCCTGCCATTGTTCCTTTTGCTTAAGGGTGGACTTGGCCACTTCTGATACCACTTTTCTATGCTGCTGGGCAGAGTTTAAGTCTCTCTTTGCTATTTCATACTTGAACATGGGCGGACTTCATCAGATTTCAGGCTATTTCATAAGGCTGGGCGGAGTTTCCTCTTGCTTCTGCCATTCACATTGCCTGGCTGTAGCCTTCTGACATTAATTTCACTCATCTCAGTGCTGGTTGGACTCCAATTTGCCATGATTGTTCAGATTTTTCATGGATTTCTCAGATTTTTACATGAGTTTCTCAGATTTCAATATGAATTTCTCTGATTTTTCACCATTTTTCTGTGATTTTCGAACGATTTTTCCAGATTTTTTAATTTTTTCGTGATTTTCCAGAATTTCACCATGAATTCAAAAAAATTTCAAATCCATTTTCTGAGAGTTTCGTTGATCTTTTTGAACTTCTGAGTGGATTTTTGAAACTCGAGCCCTTTCCAAATATAGCAACTTTCTAAAAATAGAAATTTTCCAAAAATAGCAACTTTCCAAAAATAGACCCTAAAAAGTAGGGATCTCAGAATTGCACAAAAGTGCCAAAAAAGTAGGTCCTAAAAAATAGGGGGCCCGGGGTGAAAAACCCTAAAAACTAGGAGGTGTCAGAATTGACCGAAATGACAGTCGATCTTCGTCTCCCAGGCCTTCTAAGCGTGATGGCGACGTTTATACAGTGATCCAGGCTAAAACTCATTTGCTTGACTCGGGTGACCATTCAAAATTCAGACTCCTCATTGCAAAAAGACTGGTGATAAGCAATTGTGATGCCAAGGCAAAACCAAAAAGCAAAAAAAATGAAGGGTCCCCATTTGCAATGGGGCGATGTGTGTAAAGGTCACAACAGGTCCAAATGGCAAAATGGCTGCAAACTTCAGCATGAGGTTACTCGGACACCGTGATGCTTAGAAACATCTCGTCTATTCCTATGGGATCACATTGGGCCCCTCTACAATAACCTATCTCAGTTTTTGTTATCTCAGAGTGGTTTTACCGTGGTATTCAGTTTTCAGTTGATGGAAAAAGTGTCAGATGGAAGCAATGGAAAGTTGCAAGGTGGTGCAATTTTCGTTCTGCAACTCGTGTGATGAAACAGACTGTTCCAACGCATTCAAATAGGCATGTTTACACTAGGAATGGTCCTCTTTCACACCCAAACATCTGGAATCACTCTGAGCTATGTTGAACCAGATTGATCCCTTAAGGGTCCAAAGGGTAAAATGGCTGCAAACTTCAGCATGAGGTTACTAGGACACCATGACACTTAGAAACTTCTCATCTAATCCTATGGGATCGCGTTGGGCCCCTCTACAATAGCCTCTCTTGGTTTTGGGTATCTCGAAGTGGTTTTCTCGTGGTGTCCAGTTTTTAGCTGATGGAAAAAGTGTCAAATGGAAGCAGTGGAAAGTTGCAAGGTGGTGCAATTTTCGTTCTGCAACTCATGGAACCAAATGGACTATTCCAACATGTTCAAATAGGCATGTTTATTCTAGTAATAGTCCTCTTTTTCACCCAAACACATGGAATCGCCTCGTAAGGCTCAACTCCTGACGCATCCCTTAAGGGTCCAAAGGGTAAAATGGCCGCGAAACTTTAGCAAGCATGAGGTACAATTGCATACCATGATGCCAGGAAACTTCGCCTTAATTCTATGGATTGCATTGGGCCTCTACAATAACCTCTCTGCTTTTGGGTTATCTCGTGAGTGGTTTTCCGTGGTGTCCAATTTTTAGTTGGATGGAAAAAGTGTCAAATGGAAGCAAAGTGGAAATTTGCAAGGTGGTGCAATTTTCATTGCGGCAAACTCGCGGTGACCAAATGGACTATTCCAATGCATTCAAATAGGCATGTTTATTCTAGGCATGGTCCTCTTTCACACCCAAACATGTGGAATCGCCTCAGCTACTGCCTAACCGGATCTATCCCTTTAAGGGTCCAAAATGGCAAAATGGTCGCGAAACTTCAACATGAGGTTACTTCCTCGTGCATAGTGATGCTTTAGAAACTTCGCCTAATCCTATGGGATCACGCTATCTCTACAATAATTTCTCTGCTTTTGCTATCTCTCGAGTGGTTTTCCGCGGGTGTTCAATTTCATTTGATGGAAAAGTGTTTATGGAAGTAGTGGAAAGTTGAAAGGTGGTGCACTTTTTGTTCTACAAATCAGGTGACCAAATGACTTTCATTCCAATACATTCAAATAGACATGTTTACGCTAGGAATGGTCCTCTTTCGCACCCAAACACGAGGAATCGCTCCGAGCTACGTTCAACTAGATCGATCCCTTAAGGGTTTGAGTGTAGTATGCTGAAATAGGCCATTCCTCCTATTGTTCGGGCTGTGTGTCAGTGATATGGGCCTGATGTAACTTGAATTGTGGTAGTTTGAATGGGCCTATTGAGTGGTTTGGCAATCTTTGTATTGCATCAGCTTGTTGCTTACTATTATGCTTTGATAGATTTTTTCCAAGCATCCATAGCTTGTTTGAAAGCACCTGTTTTAGGCTTTTAGCCATAGCAGCAAGGAAATGAACTGCTTGATAAAATGCTTTGGTAGACATGTATGGTAATGCTAGCATAGACAGTAAGGAACTCTTTTGAAAAAATGCCTCAAAGAAATGTGGTTTCATGGTGATGAAATGGCACACAATTCACGACAAGCAAATTGCTATGGATTGTCATGGCATTCCATCACCATTGAGACCACATTTCAGGCTTTTTTCAAACAGCTTTGCTGCCTTTTCTATGCTATTGCTTATTAGTATGCTTTGATAGATTTTTTCCAAGCATCCATGTATCTTTTGAAGCACTAGTTTAGGCTTTCAAACCATACCAACAAGGAAGCTTAATTGTTTGATATTCCATCATTGAGGGAGATCACATTTCGACATTTTTTCAAATAGTTCATTCCCTTGTCTATGCTATTGCTTTTCTACTTTTTTATGCTTTGATAGATTTTTTCTAAGCATCCATAGCTTCTGTTTGAAAAGCATCTATTTTAGGCTTTTGTTACAGCAAGGCAAATGAACTGTTTGATAAAATGCTTTGATAGACATGTATGAAAAATATGTTAGCATAGACAAGGCAGTGAACTCTTTGAAAAAATGCCTCAAAGAAATGAGGTCTCATTGTGATGGAATGCCATGACAATCAAATATTTTGATTGTCATATATCTATCAGTTTCATGAGACATTTAAAGAGTTCACCACCTTGTCTATGATATTTCTTACTATTATGCTTTTGATAGATTCTTTCCAAGGCTAGCTTTAAAATTTAAAGCACTTGTTTTAGGCTTTCTACCATAGCAACAAGGCAGTGAACTATTTAAAAAAAATGCTTTGGTAGACATGTATCAAAAATGTGGTAGTATAGACAAGGTAGTGAACTGTTTGAAAAAATGCCTCAAAGAAATGTGGTCTCATAGAATGCCATGACAAGCAAATGCAATTGGCAGCTGCTCCTAGTTATTAGTTATGCAATGTTAAGTAATTGCATAACTGCTTAGGTTGACTTTGTAAAAAACTATATTGTAATTGAAATTTTGTCATCTATCAGCATCTAGCTATTAGTTATGCAATGTGAAGCAATGCTTTGAGTTTGAAAGATGTGCAATGCAATGTAATCAACGTTATGAATATAAACTACAAAATTATAAATTAAAGTTCAAAACATAAAAATGTCAAGTGTTTACAATCAGCCATTATTAATCATTGATCAAACTAAACAGTGTGAACATTTTTCTGTGTGGAAGGCAAACAAGAAAGAAGTGGTTCAAAAACGAGGAATTTGTCTTCTGCACCAAATGAGAAATATTCACAATATGTGCTAGGAAGGAATAAGTCCATAAGATCGAGTATGCAATAATTGAGAATTGCAAAATTGGCTTATGTTTGACTTCCAAACACAAATTTTCACACTTTTCGATGTTCCAACATAAGTCAAAAAGTATATGTGCGTAAGTTGTAAAGTATACACTTGAATACATGTAACTCATATCTATTGAACCATGAATTTGTAATGCAAATATGGACACCATCAATAAAAAAGATTTGTATTAATCAAATAGCCATGTATGCATGTACATCAATATATGTCAATATAAGTATAAAATATAGTTACAAAAAGCCATATAGGCTTACGAGAATTCCATATAGGCATACAATGTCAAATATATCGAATACAAAATATGTAGAAAATTGCCATGTAGGCATACAACAGAGGGTTCTACATTCAAAATTCATTTCTCTCCATGCTCTGGTTCAAATACAATTTTCTTTTCCTCTTGGTTTAATCTCGATGGTGATAAATCATCACCGCTTCTATCGAGGAGGCTCCTACTACTCCTCCTAGTGCTTAGCTCCCCGGGTCAAGTTTCAACTATTGGCAATAAGAAGTAAAGACATTAATATATAGAAATTATATTATAAAAAATTTAACATATTTAACAAAAATTTAATCACTTCATGTGCCCATATGATGATCACTCTCGATGGAAATATTTGCACACCGGGACAGCTCGTGCATGCTCTCGAGCCCTCAGATAAAACCATCCGAACCGAAGTAAACTACTTAATCAATAATGGTTTGATTTTTCACTAGAACTAGTTCATCTATAACAACTAATGTAAATTGAAATTTAGTAATTTGCCCTACATACCCCTCTATCAGAGCTAATGAGGATTGTATTAAAGAGAAACACCGACATCCATCGGGCTCTTGTTATGTTTTGCAGTATGCTATTTCTCTCACCAACATCTGAAAATAAAACAAAAAATTATTCAATCACAAAATAGTTATCGAATTTGAAGTAATGCTTTGAGTTTGAATGATGTGTAATGCAATGTAACCAACAATATGATTATCAATTTTTTTAAAAGCAATAACTTGGAACAATCACATTGAAAAACAAAAGACCCTTTAGGACAAATTTGAAGTGAAAAAGCGTCAAAACACAATGTAAAATATGACAACCAATATGAGAAGAAGAGATGATCTAGTCAAAAGGAGCTTTGATAGTAGCCAACTGAGTTAAGTATGACAAATCCAAGTATCACTGTTGCAAGGAATGGAGTAAGAGCTAAATAAAGATATAGCAACAATAAAAAATGATGGAGCTAACTTGTCAAGGCCTATTCTTCAAAACCCTTATTAAACGCTTGCCATAGTTTAAGATATGCAATAAATGTTTGACAATGGAATTAACCTTTTGAGGATGACAGTGATTAAATTGAGGTCTCCTTTTACCATGAAAAGACTGAATATTCTTTCTTTGGCCTATAATTATGATTTTTAAGATTCCTCAATTGAGTTCAATATAATAGTCAAGTGTTTATACCAAAGATGATAGAGAAAATAATCATGAAAAGGAGAATATGATGGTGATCAATGACAAGGCAGTGGCACATTTGACAGTCGAAAGAGTAGAGGAATGCATAGTGAACATCATGGTACAACTTATGATATAAATTAAGCCACATGGTTAATGTGCTTTGAATCCTTGCATCTAAAGGAAATGGATAGTGAAAATCATGTGTTACCTTGTTACTACATGAAGGAGGAGGCTCCATCTCTCCATTTGGTGTGTAAACAATTTGGAAGTTTGCTAACTATCAAGTGAAGGCTTAAAACCCTAGTTTTTGCTCCATTTCATGTTTGAGCTTTGTACGGATAGTGGAAGGCTGAGACCTCAAGAATATTTGAGTGTTGTCCATGTGAACCAAGAACCTTGGAAAAAGAGTGGGAATTCCTTTTGAGATTTGTGAGTTCTAACCTATTTTGTAGGTGAAGGAGACCTAATGGGGCTCAAGGGCTACTAGCCTTTCAAACCCTAGCTAAAGGATTGGTGAGAGCGATGGGAAGTTGAAGTCTTGGAAGTTGTTCAAACACATTTGGAGGACAGTTTGAAGCCTTTAAGACTTATCACTACCCCTGCAAGAGTTGATGGAGTGTTGAGGAAGATTGGTCTTTAGTATAGTGTAAAGGCTAAGGAAGAGTTGTGGCAATGAACCAAGGTGGACTTGGTGGTTGGAGTTTGTGATAGAAGAGGGGTTGGTAAGACAAACCAGGGGCACCTAGCATGAGTAGAGACCTATAGGTTAGATTGGTGAAGAAAAGCACCAAGGAGGTCTTACAAGGAAAGGCCTAGAGCAGAAATCAGTGATTGATTCCTCCAACCCCTCTCCCTATCAGATTGGTATCAGAGTAAGAAAAAGATTTGGGATTGATCTTGTATGTCAGAGAAAGAATCTAGTGGTTCTAGCATCATGGTGAAAAATGCTGAGTTGGCCAAGAGGGTTGAAGAAATAGATGGAGACAATAGGGTATTGAGAGAAAAGTTAGACCAACTTGAGCAAGCACTGAATGTTATGCGGTTTGATGGAAGAATAGCAAAAGAAGAAGAAGTTGCAAAGGAGGATAGAATCCCTGAACCTAACCCTATATTGAAGGAGGATCCCTTCTTGAAAGCATTGAAGGCTTTGAGTGGAAAAACACTTGAAGGAGTACCATTGTTTAGTGGAAAGATGGAGGCTGATTTAGTTATGGATTGGATAGAGGGAATGGAAAACCATTTTGAGTGTGATGGAGTCACTGAAGCACAAAAGGTAAAGGTGGCTAAATCAAGACTAAGAGGTTCTACCTTAACTTGGTGGAAATTCATTTAGGTAGAGAGGGAGAAGGAAGGCAAGCAACCTATCTCTACTTGGAAGGGAATGGTTGCCAAGGTGAAAGAAGCATACCTACCTAAAGACTATGAAATTCAGTTGCATAAGAGGAGACAGAGTTTGAGGCAAAGAGATCAGTAGATGAGTTCCTATACTAAGGAGTTTCAAAGACTTTACATGAGGTCCAATGTCACAGAGGATGAAAGTATCAAGGTGGCAAGGTATCTCAATGGTTTGAAGTGGAACATTCAAGAGGAGATGGTTCTCTTAAGCCCCAAAACAATGCACCAATGTTATCAATTGGCATTAAAGATTGAAGAGAGGAGTAAGAGGAAGCAAGATCAGACTTCTAAGGGCAAAGGAAAAGGAAGAGATCAAAGAGGACAGCATAGTGGCTACCAAGGTAGAGGCAATGACCAAAGAAACCAAGGAGAGTCAAAACTCATAGAGCATGAGGTGAAACACTAAGGGAAGAGGTGGACATAACCCAGGAAGGACCCTCAAGGAGGTCTGGGGGCCAGAGGAAGGTGAGAGGAGCGTGCGTGAGCCCTTCCTAGGCTGCACCTGCTCTTAGGGCCTCTTTCCTTCCTTTATAATACCCTCCTTGTGCTTTGTTTCACTAATCTAACCTATAGGTCCCTTTACCTTACAGCGAACAGGGTGCCCCCGGCTCTGTCCCCAAATTCAACCCTCTTCTATCATTCATCAAGATCATACATTGACCTTCTCTTGCCCTTCCTAAAGTTTGACCACATCCATTACCTCCATAAACCTACATCCTTGGTTCTCATGGGTTCCACGCCATGATATGGTTATGCAAATGAAATGCGAATAGTGTGAATTCATCTCCCTATCCATTGGTCGGAAGAATGCATGCCGCATTGCCTTTGATACATGATATCAGCTCTGCTTTTCTCCTATGGTCAATATCAAAAATCCAAAGATGGTGGCCTCCAGAGTTCTAGCCATCTTTCTTCCTCTCCACCAAAATGTTGTCCTGATCCACATGCCCCATAGCCTAATTCATTTTATTTTGTAAAAGCCTGAAGTTTCTCTTGAGTCACCAATGTAGCTCTCTCTACCTCTAAACTCTTTTCTCATTGCTACAAATCGCCTTTGGATTTAGTCATTTGTACCCAGCATTGTTGATGTTCTTTAACCTTGCATCTAAGGGGTTTAAAAACCCTGAAATCCTGCATAGAAAAAAGAAGTAATGTTTTTTCTTTCTTTTATGTGAGGGACGAGTAGTGAGATAAAAGAGGACTGGGGAGAAAAATGAAAAAAGAAAGACATAAAAATTCATGGATTCATACCTTATATCACCTACATGATAGCCAATAAGGACACAAGGAATGTAGTAGATGTAGGTATGATAGCCGTATTGCAAGGTATATTTGAGGAATATATAAGAATGAAGAAGAATTCAATGGATCAAATTAGTGTCAAATGTTTTCCTAAAAGATCTCCCACACCCTATTAGGGAGTTTAATCATTTCTAAGCATTTTCCCACACTGGCATGGGAGAAAGCTCTGAGGAGGATCCAATAGTTGGAAAGAGTTTAATGAGTAACTATAACTTTCCATGCAAATCATGATTAGTTATTGCTAGAGAAACATATAGGGAAACTTGATGAGCCATGCAAATAAAATGAAGAGAATATAGGGTATTTTGACCTATTCTTAAGCATCTCCAAGTGTCTAGGAGATATTGAAGGAGTCTTGGCTGATAGATAGGGTCGAGGATAGAAATTTTATTTTTGGTTACATTGACATCATGTAGGACATCCATCGTCTTATTCTTGGTTACGTTGACATCACAAAAAATTATATAGGATGGAGTAGAATGTAGCTCTACCTTTGTCAGTTCCATGTTAAATTTTTATTATATATAGCTTGCTAGTGTAGGAATTCTAAGACAAATAATCATGGTAGGACCATTCTTAAAATATTTCAAATAATAACCTAGTGAACCCATATACTCTTATGACTATATATACACAAATTTAGATTAAACTTAGAATTCATTAACTTTAAGTTCTCTTTATTCTATATTACCTCAGTGAAAGTTTGATCAAATCTACTCACACTCAGAGGTGTTTCCTTGAAACCTCCAACAACACCCTGTTCAACATCCAAAATCACATATTAAAATACCATTCGTAAAAAAATGCTATTAACATATGTAATAAATTTATAATTGTTTACTAACTTTACATACCCCACTAATAGGTGTACTGCAAAAATAAGTAGATTGACTGGTGTACCCAGGGTCAACACTGTGACCCTACAATTTTATTAAAATAATAAAACTAAATTAGTTTATCTTGCATTTGACAATTAAAATTTAATAAAATAAATTCAATGAACATGTTCAATTTTACCTGACTGTCAATACCATATGCATCATGCAGAATGTCAGCCGCCCTCTCCATCCCTGTAGATGCATACGGATCAGGCTGCATAGAAGCATATGGATCCTGTGTAGCACCCTCTTGAGGGCCGGTAGGGTCATACGAACAAGTGGCTCTGCAAGATTGACACACATGGCCTCGAAGGCCACCACTTGAAGACTCCCCTGGATTGAGCTGTACAATGGGGCTAGTGTGGTGGATGACACTCCAAGTCAAGGATGTGATCACCTGCAAAGTCTCTACATTAGCACTCTCCTTTGCAACTATCGACATCACAATCAGCCTTCTTTCTACAAGCATGCCTTAGAGGTCGCCTCCCCCATCGTGGTGGATCCGGTCAGGTAATTGTAGCGCCTATCCCCGTAATGTAATTCCCCACCTGAAACTCCTTCATATCAAAATAATTCAGGATTTGGTTCAATACAAACTCAGTATAATTTCCTAAGAAAATATTGGGGGACTTCACAGTTATTGCACAGTGGGTAATCAAAGACCATATACCATCTGTCATAAAAACGGTTCCTAATCTCTAGGTGGTGGCACCAATGGATAGGAAACCTCTTTGCATTGAGGGTGAGATTTTGATTTGTTCTAGGGTCAGTGAATAGAGAGCACAAATTTCCTTTAGTAATCTTTAAATCTTTAACTTGTTTATATGATAATTTATCTGCATAATATGCCCTCGATTTTTGCCTCCTATTTTGCCATCCAGATATTTGTTGGGTAATTACATCCACATTTTTTAACAAATCCTTCAATGAATCTGCTAGATGTATTCTTTCTGTGGTTGTAATTTCAATTTCCTATCACCCGAACCTACTAATAAGATCCTCAACTTCTTTTCTATTGTTTTCAATTTCACTCCTCAAATTTTCTTGAGTGCGAGGAGGGTATTGAGAGAATGGTGGGGGAGGTTGATTTTGTGGTTGAGGCTGATTTGGTTGAGGATTTTCCTCCTCTTGTTGATGATTTCCTACAAATTAAAAAAAAAAATTCATTTCTAAACTAAAACAAACAAAATCAATTTAAAACTAACAAATTCAAAACAAATACCAAACAATACTTACCTCTTGCATCTTTTCGTCATCGTGGCGCCATATTTGTGAAGAAATCCAATTGCTCTTGATGAATTTTGACCTCTCCAAAAATGTGAGCGCGTATGACAGGGTTTTTGGCCGCGGGCAGAGCTAAAACATAGCAAAAAGGAAATGAGAAATGATTTTGAGTTTGCTTTTTTTTTGCTTTTAAAAGCTCAAAACACGTTCGCGTTATAACGCGAATGTGTTTTGAGCTCTTTTTCTTTAATACAAAAGTGTGGACTATCTTGGTGTCACTTCTACCCCATGCACTCCTCTCTACACCCATTTTGGTGGACCTTCTCTTTAAACAAAAAACTTCCTTAAAACTTTGTATAATTGCCTACATCTTTCAATTTGGATTAAAATTGAACCCCCTTGTGAGTGTGAGAAAAATGCATAGTGTGTGTTCTCTCTTTGTTCATATGAATAAAGATGATCAAACTAAATATGTACTTCCTTATTATTATTTATCCTTACAAGGCCTACCACCCCACTTATAAAGAAGGGAATGACCCAAGCAGTAATGAGCTAAAGTCAAGCTCTTCCAAACAACTATATAAATGTTTCGTTGCAATTAAAATTGCAATCAATGGGATGTGATACATGATAGCTCTCCCCCGGTATCTTTATGATACATAAAGCCATTTTTATAAGGGTTGGGAGACCCCTTTATGGAGTTTATCATTGAACCCCTAAATTGGAAGCCCTTATTATGGACCAAATGTTGTTTATAATCCAAATCCTGAATACTTGTTGGTGCAAGAATAGTCATTCTGAAGTTGCCCCATATTTGTATTATTCAATTGTAGAAATAGAAAAATCCATCCCTTTTGCCAAGCCAACAATTAACATCTAGTCTTGCAACTAGGCTAGGAACCAACCTTGGTCTCACTTCATGTCTAGGAACAAACAAAACTTTGGGTATTCACAAAATGACAATTCCATTAAACAACAACCTTCCCCAAAACACAAGCTGGACACCAACCTTTTCCAAACCACTTACATTCCATAACACCACAAAAACCTTGACATTTCAAGGACAACCATCTTCATTCGTAATCACAAATATCCCAAGTATGCCTAATGATACACAAGGTAATGTGAACCAAGCACCTCAAGTAGGAAAATAGGGACAAGTTAACACTCTCATGGAAAGTCAACCCTTGATAAGTGGTGCCATAAAGCCCATTGACACATCGAAAAAAGTGGTTATCCAAGCTACTCAAGTCAATACACCATCTATCATCAACCCAAATAAAAATAACACCTTTGTTGCGAATCCCATCAACCAAGGTAATACCTTGGGGAGGGTGCATGAAGTTGGGTAGCAATTTTGTGGCCACTTTCTAAAAAAAAATTGAAAATGGTATAATGTGAGCATGTTATAATGCATTTTCATTATAACACATTAAAAGTAAAAAAAAAAAGTGAAAGTCTTCATTTCACTTTGACTTTTTTCTTCTTCTACCTGCGGCCAAAACCCCAAACTTGCGTGCTCACATTCTAGGAGGTATTGAGCACAAATATTCATCAAGAATTGCTATTTCTTTGCAAGGATGGCACCATAACGACGAAGAGGTGGGAGAGGTAAGTATTGTTTGTTGTTTGTTTTGAATTTCTTAGTTTTAGGTTGATTTTGTTAGTTTTATGTTATATTTGATATATAATTTTTTGAATTTGTAGGAGATGCAAATGAACCCGCAAACCCACAAAATCCTCAACAAGAAGAGCAACCAAATCTTCAAGAAAAAAATCATGAACAAGAAAATCAACCTCAACAACAACCTCCTCCACCAATCCCTCAACACCCTCCTAGCACTCAACAAAATTTAATGAGTGAGATTGAGAGCAACAAAAAAAAAATTGAGGATTTTATTAGTAGGTTGAGTGATCCAAATGGTTCAACCACACAAAGAATGACCCTCATAAATTCATTGAAAGATATGCTAAAAAATGTGGATTCAATTAGCAAACAAATAACTGGATGGCAAGATAGGAGGCAGGCGGCTAGGGCATATTATGCAGATAAACTATCATATAAACAAGTAAAGGATTTAAAAATTACAAAAGGTGATTTATGTTCATTATTCACTGACCCACACACAAATCAAAA
>VDFB02259256.1:14487-55653 GCA_007258455.2 Sequoia sempervirens
AGGGTAATATTGGAGGTTTTGAGGGAACACCTCCCAGTGCCAGTGGATTTACTCAAACCTTCATGGAGGTAATAGAATTAAAAGTTTAACTAATGAATTTTACTTAATAGATTTGTGTAGTTTATATTCATATCATTGGTTACATTGCATTCCACATCATTCACACTCAAAGCATTACTTCACATTCCATAACTAATAACTAGATGTTGATAGATGAAAAAATTTCAACTACAATATAGTTGTTTAGAAAGTCAACATAAGCAACTTGATGTAATTTCTTCACATGGAGGCATGTGCTTGCAAAGGTCAACCTACACGACTAACTATGGATGCTTGGAAAAAATATTTGAAACTATAATAGTAAGCAATAGCATAGACAAGGCAATTAGTAGTTTCAAAAAATTCCTTGAAGAAATGTGGTCTCATGGCACAATGGAATTCCATTCCATCACCATGATACCACATTTCTTTGAGGAATTTCTTCAAAATTCTCACCACCTTTTTTATGATACCACATTTTTCATATGGCTTATTTTTCAAAACATTTTTTATCAAACTACTAGATTACTTCCTTGCTGCTTTATGGCTACAAAACTTAAAATGATTGCTTTCCAAACAAACTATGGATTGCTTGGAAGAAAGTATCAAAGCATAATAGTAAGCAATATTACCACCATAGAAGGAGAAATGGGGAATTTTTTGAAAAAATCTGAAATGTGTTCTTGTAATTTGATGGAATCGCATGGCATGCATTTGTTTGTAATGGCGATTCAATCACCGCTGAACATTTCTTTTGAGAGGCATTTTCAAGTAGTTCTGAAGTTGACTTCTGTACTTTTATGATTATGGTACGGCCATACATAGAAGCATTTAAATCAAATGATTCCAGCGGCTTTGCAACTATGGGTAAAATCCCACAAAAGAAACACATCCTTTGAACAAGATTATGGATGGGGAAAATGAAGTAAAGCATGATAATTAGAAATATATAGTTTAATAAATTTACTCAAATTGTGTTTAATTTAGAACTCATTTTGCTCTAAGTCATGTGATGTGAGGTCACTATTGTAACTTTTTTGTGATTAAATAATTTTTTTTTTTTTTCAGATGTTGGTTGTGGAAACACCTCCAAATGTTATGAAGGCAATGGATATCCGTGTTTCATCTACTATACAATCCTCAATGGCTCTGACAAGGGAGGTATGAGGCAAATTACTAAATTTCAATTTACATTTGTTCTTATAAATGTTAGTTCGAGTGAAAAATCAAACCAAATTATTGATTCGTAGTCTAATTTCTATTTGGATGGTTTATACATGGATTGAGAATGCCTCAACATTGGTGTGCAAATATTCCTCTCGTGGAGAGTGATCGGGAGATGGCGGTAAGTGATTACTTTTTTAAATATATCATTTTTTATAATGTAATTTATATATATTAATGTCTTCTTAAATTGTAATAGTTAAAACTTCACCAAGAACTTAACACTAGTAGGAGGAGCATCAGGAGCACTCCTCGAGTGCAGCAGAAATGAGTGACATACCTATCGCCATCTGATCGACCAATAAAGGGAAAGAGTTTATTTCGATAGCCTCGAAAGCAATAACTTTTGATTCCAGAGCCCTTTGTTGTATGCCTACATGGAAGTTTTGTACATATTTTGTATTGGATATATTTAACATTGTATGCCTATATGGCATTCTCAAAAGCCTATATGGCTATTTTGTACCTATATTTTATACTTATATCAACATATATTGATGTATGTGTACATGGCTATTTGGTTAATTTACAAATATTTTTTATTGATGGTGTCCATATTTGCATGTTATAAATTCATGGTTCAATAGATATGAGTTAGGGGTATTCAATTGTATACTTTACAACATATGTATATTCATTGTGACTTACATGTGTTCCAATGTATACTTTGCAACTTACACGTTTTCATGTGTATACCTTGTATTTGTGCATATACTTTGTATTAAGTTGTGTATACTATACATATTCGTGTGTATACTTCAAGGCATGTGTTTGTGACTACTTGTGCTTCCCTTATTCACATGTACATGCTTGAATTATTCACATGTATACTTATTAATTGGTTAACCATAGCATTGATCATTGTTGTCCTTCATGGTTTGTCTTGAATAAATTAATTTATTGATGGTAAACAAATTTATCTAAAATAAAAAAGCACATTTTCAATTGGTATTCTATGAAATGATTGATAAAAATATTCCAATATATTTAATCCTTTGATTGGAACAACTCAATTAAGCAAAGGATATGTATAAGACTTTTCCTTTTAGATTGGCAATGCATGTAAGTTTCAGAAAGTATCCTTGATATTACAAAAAGATATGTGTTTATACATTTCAATTGTGCACTCACCCTTTGGTTCTTTGAAAGAAAAATATGCCTATGTCATTGTTACACTACACAGGTAAACTAGATTTTGTATTGTGGAGCTATATTAAGCTACCACTCTCAACACCAATGTAGCAATGATACAAAATAATGTTTGAGACTGCAAGAAGACACCAAAATGGCTAGTGTAATAAAAAAATTCTTATGATTTATGAAGAATGTTGATAACTCTACTTAGTTGGCTTCTTTTTTCAAAATCATACAAATTGAACCCTAGCATCAATAGACTCTGTATATCAAGCTACCACAATTCAAGTTTCAACGATGAATATTTATGATGCATGATTCAAATGACATTCAATTTTATGGTTGTTTTGTTGTTTATATGATGTTATGTGATATTCTAATCCTAATGCAAGCTTCTAGGCTGCATATATATTTATTTTTTTTTTTACATGATTTTTGTACCAACGAACCAAACCCCCCTCCAAAATTTTTTTGGCCTAACCAGTGAATCGAACCCAAAAACCCAAACCCAAACCTCAAAACCTATTCGAACACTCTTCAATTTTGCTACACAAACTTAATTGACCACCAAATTATTTTTCCTCTTTGCTTTACCCACTTTTACTTCCTCAAACATGGGTATGTGCAGGATCATCATGGAAAAAACAGGCCCTTAAGTGGCAAAAAATTTAGAAAAATTAGAGTTAGGCAACTTGATGTAAAAATTTGAATAAGTTATTTATATTATTTCAAAAATATGTAAGAATAGAATCTGTAGAAAATTGAATGCAATTTATAAACTACTACGTTTGTTTAAAAAAAATAAAAATCTATTTGGTGAAAATTTGAAATTTCAATGTAGTGGTACTTAAATTTCAGGGAAAAAATAAGTAGGTGTCTATCGACCACCCTAACTACAATAAAATGATAATATTTTTTTATAATATTTTAGATATAAGTATAGAACTCATGCCTCGATGTGATGCATATTTTTTTGTAATTTTTTTCCAAGTAAATAATTAACTATGAATTTTTTATTACAATTTTTTTAAACATATAAAAACTCGTATGTCTAACCACCTTAACTTGGTCAAAACTTTATGAAATTAATTTTTTCTTTTTTTAATATTATAGTATCTGAAGCATAGAATGTGACACATGTTTTGGATTCAAAAACTGTCATACCATTTGAAAGCTATAGATGTTTTTCAATCAGCCTATCAATCAGGGCTTTAGTCATGATTTGAATAGAAAATGAATAATAATTACTTATTAAATGAAAAGTAAAGCATAATTTATATTGGTGTAAAGCTAAGAATCTCCTTTAAAAATCCTTTTCATTTCATCAATTTTGGGTAAAAAAATAGTCGTTAGCCACATACCCATCATATTGCCACTTTTTGGCCCATCATGATCCTGCACATACCCACATCTCTTTTTCATTCAAAACCCATATTTTCCCAACTAGGTAATCATGCCATAACATACTTTTGACCTCCCCTATCCTTGTAGACCTTTTGAACACATCAGATTCCATAACCTGACCCTATTTCCAACCTATTCTAACTTATTTTCAAGTAATTTCTTCTTTTCACCTCTTCTAGCCTTGCTTTTAAGGGGCTTCAATTTTGAATTTTGAACAAGGGCAGTGTTAGCAATCTCTTCCAATGCCTTTACCAATATAATTTTCTTATTCCTACTCCCTATCCTACTTACATAAGGCCCATATCACCAAGACACAGCCTGAACAATAGATAAAATGGCCTATTTCAACATATTATACTCGAACCCTTAAGGGATCGATCCGGTTGAACGTAGCTCATAGTGTTTCCATGTGTTTGGGTGCGAAAGAGGACCATTCATAGTGTAAAAATACCTATTCAAATGTGTTGGAATAGTTCGTTTGTTCACACGAGTTGTAGAACGAAAGTTGCATCAGTTTGCAACTTTCCACTGCTTGCATTTGACACTTTATCCATCAACTAAAAACTAGACACCATGGAAAAACCACTCTATGATAACAAAAACTAAGAGAGGTTATTATAGAGGGGTCTAACTTGATCCTATAGGATCAAAAATAATTTTCTAAGTGTCATAGTATCTAAGTAACAACATGCTCTAGTTTGCAACCATTTTGCACTGTGGGTCCTTAAGGGATCAATTTGGTGGAACGTAGCTCAAAGTGATTCTGGGTGTTTGGGTGTAAAAGAGGACCATGCCTGGTGTAAAAATACCTATTCAAATGTGTTGGAACAATTCATTTGTTCACACGAATTGTAGAACGGAATTTGCACCACTTTACAACTTTCCACTACTTGCATTTCACACTTTTTCCATCAACTGAAAACTGGACACCATAGGAAAACCACTCCAAGATAACAAAAACTGAGAGAATTTATTGTAGAGGGCCCCAACAAGATCCCATAGTATCAGATAATAAGTTTCTAAGAATCACAATATCCGAGTAACAATATGCTCAAGTTTACAGCCATTTTACACTTTGGACCCTTAAGGGATTGAACAGGTTGAACGTAGCTCGGAGCAATTCTTCATGTTTGGATGTGAAAGAGGACCATTCCTAGTGTAAACATACCTATTTAGATGCATTGGAATAGTTGTTTTGGTCATAGGAGTTGCGGAATGAAAATTGCACCACATTGCAACTTTCCATTGCTTCCATTTGACACTTTTTCCATGAACTAAAAATTGGAGACCACGAGAAAAACACTCTAAGATAACAAAAACCAAGAGATATTATTGTAAAGGGGCCCAACACAATCCCATAGAATTGGACAAGGAGTTTCTAAGCATCACGGTATTCTTGTAGCAGTATGCTAAATTTTGCAGTCATTTTGCACTTTGCACCCTTAAGGGATCGATCAGGTTGAATGTAGCTTGGAGCCCTTCTGCTTGTTTGGGTGTGAAAGAGGAACATTCCTAGTCTAAAAATACCTATTCAGATGCATTGGAACAATTTTTTTGGTCACATGAGTTGCAAAATGAAAGTTGCAACACTTTGCAACTTTCAATTGCTTCCTTTTGACACTTTTTCTATCAACTGAAAACTGAACACCGTAGGAAAACCACTCTGAAATAACAAAAATCAAGAGAGGTTATTGTATAGGGGCTCAATGTGATTCTATAGGATTAGATGAGAAGTTTCTAAGAATCACAGTATCTGATTAACAACATGCTGAGGTTTGCATCAATTTTGCACTTTGGACCCTTAAGGGATCGATCTGGTTGAACGTAGTTCAGAGCGATTCCACATTGTTGGGTGTGAAAGAGGACCATTCCTAGCATAAAAATACCTATTCAGACATGTTGGAATAGTCCATTTGGTCACATGAGTTGTAGAACGAAAGTTGCACCACTTTGCAACTTTCCATTGCTTGCATTTGACACTTTTTCCATCAACTGAAAACTGGAAACCATGAGAAAACCACTCTGAGATAAAAAAAAAAAAGAAAAGAGAGAGGTTATTGTAGATGGCCCCAAAATGATCCCATAGGTTCAAACAGAGATTTTGTAAGCACCGTGGTATCCGAGTCATACCTCGTCAAAGATTGCTACCCTTTTGTAGTTTGGGATTTGATGTTTCATTGAACTGTACGGTTCCGTACAAGGTGATTGTACTCTCTTTTCAATGGAATTTGATGTGAAGTAGACTTAAATCTGTTTTAGTTTTGGTTTGATTGGATTTCAAGTGATTTTGTGCATTTTAGAAGCCAATTACTGAGGGTCGGTTTGTATACCCTGTTTTAAGGGTTTTGAGTGCATTAAAATGTCATATAAAGCCTTTCACCCACTGTATATTTCTATAACTCGATGGAAAGGCTTAGTTATGGTTATAAAACATGTATGCAAAGGTTTTTGCATAAGCGAGGCAAATAGAGGGTTTTTAGGTGATGCCCTAGATGTCAAATAGTGAATTTTTTAGTGGAAAATGGTGGTTTACTATTAGGGTTTGAAGAAATATTTGGGGGCAACGATATATCTTAAAATTTTAAGCTTGTGTAGAGCTTTTTGAAGGTGTTTTAGGCTTTTTTTGGTTGTGGGAAGGTTTCGAGTATGGGTTTTCAATAAACCCTTTCCTAACTTATAGTCTCTAAATCTCATCAAATAGGCTTATCTTTTAGAGAAGGTCATCCAATGGCCAACCAAACATCAATCAAGATTTAACACAAACCCTAAGAAAAATTCCCAAGAGATCATACCATGTTTCTTTGTACCATCATTAAGATCCAATAGACCACCTTGCATAAAGGCTACTAATTTAGCCCTATTTACAAAGAGATGACCTTTTAAACATTAGATCTTCACTCAAACTCCTCAAACAACAGTATGTTCTATGTCAAAACCTGAAATTCCATGATTTTTCTTTGGTCCAAGACCTCTAGACCCCTAATACACCAAACCCTCTATTTCAATCAAAATACTTGGGGTTTTAATGAAAATCCTATCTCCTACACCTACCATGTACCTAAACAAAGCACCAAACACACTTACCAGACCTTGCACATGGTGAATAATACATTACATGGATAGTCCTTCCCACATTTTGTCAAAACACCACTTGAAACCCTCATTTTCATCATGAAAATACCATGTTGCAGCCCTAGAACATCATCCCAAACACCCAACCTTGTCTCCACAACATTCTAAACATGTTAGCCATGTATTTTACAAGTTATAGGACCAATTACACAAGTTATAGTACGCACAAAAAGTGGAATGGGTAGAATTACATCATGAAACCCTTTAATCCAAGAACACTATGAAAGTAGCTAGTAGCAATAAAAACAAGATAACCTTCTTGCCCCTTCTAAATTTTGGACCACATCCATTACCTCCACATAAAACTAGACATTCTTGGTCTTCTTGGTTCCCATTCCTTTATATGCTTATGCAAATGAAAATGAAGCAAAGTAATCATCTCCTTCTTCGTTGGTTGGAAGAATGCATGCTTAATGTTTTGATACATGATATCAGCTCTCTCATCTACTCTCATGGTTGAATACATAAATCTAGTATGGTGGGCCTCCAGAGTTCTAGTCATCTTCTTCTTCTTCCACCAAATGTTGGCCTGATCTACATGTTTTCCAGCCTAATTGACTTTGTTTTTGAAAGCTGAAGTTTCTCCTAAGTCACCTGTGTAGCTCTTTCTACCTTTTTAGACTCTTTCATTACTATAGATCGTCTCTAGGATTTAATCATTTGTACCACATGGTTGATGTGCTTTGAATCCTTGCATCTAAAGGAAATTTCCTCAACATAAATATTGCTAGGGAATTTCAATGTTTCCATTATAGTTGGTATTAAAGACGATACCTGTAACATTGAAAATTATCATTATATAAGAATTCCCTCCATCTTGTTGGCTTGTAACACTCTTTATGGTGGCTACATGAAATCTGATTTTGATTCATCTTCTACATCAGTGGGTTCATATATCCTTGTTGTGACTCTTTTGAATTATCAAAATCAGAATCACTAGCTTCCATATTCAAAAATTCCCAACCACCATCTTCAATAAATTGGCCACCAATTCAAGTTCATTCTGCTTTCATAATACTTTATATCCATGGAGTTTAGCCATTCCTTGATGCCATCAAGTGAATATTGAGGAATGGAATCAATGCAGAGTACATCTCTCTTGAAGTCTTTGAAAATAAAATCCATATCAAATTCCTTTTTCCCAAGTCATACTCTCTCAAGGTTAACAATCTCAATCTCACTAATAGTGATTACTAAGAAAGGTAATTCCACCAACTCTATCAAACAATTTAACATAGGAACAATAAAAGCAAAGGATTTGAAAGGAACTCCATGAAAACCAAGTTCTCTAAATGGTCTATCAAACTTTTAGACCTCTTTCTTGCATATTTATAGCCAAATTCAAATATTGACAATTTTGTAGCAAGAATGCATTTTTTTGCACATTTGACCACCAAGACTCAAAAAATCACCCTAATACACCTTAAATGGTCTTGATTGACCTTATTTAGCATAAATAAACACAAAATAACTTAATCTAATCTATTGACCACCTATCAACCTTCAAAAAGTGAAATTTTGCAACTAGTAGTCTAGGTGCTCCTGCACCAAAATTACATTGTGTCTAAGCTTTCAAGAGGCTTTAAATCTAGCCTTTACAAATGATTCTAGATCTTTCCAATCATGCCTAACTGTTGATCTTGTAACTAACATGACTTATTACTGTAATCAAGGGATTTCTCTTAGGTTTGAATAGGAGTGTTAGCAAAAAATAATAAATGACAATGAAACCCAAAGATCTTACAAAACACAAAGGAAGTAAAATACAAAACGATTATACCTGATCGTCGATACCTCCATGATTCATTTTTGTAATACCTTCTTGCTTGCTAGATGATGTTGCCCTCAGATTTGTAGTGCGAGCAAATCTGCAAATGCCTAAGTCCTACACCAAGCTTTGAAGGATTTATACTATGTCTAAATGCCTATGCCTATAACTATAATTGTCAATGTCTATGCCTAAACAAATGCCAAGATTTGACCAAATAAATATAATGACTATGGAAATTTCTATGAAAACTAAGTATGCAAAATGCCTAAAATGTAATATGTCTATACGTAATCGAAAAGTGAGAGGAAAATGCCATTTTATAGAAAATGTCATTTTGAGTGGATGGACAAGATTAATTAATGATAAGAACCTAAAATGAAAGGTCCAAATTAAATCTTAGAATCCCTAATTAGGGTTAGGGAAAAATCCTTAATCGAACGGTCAGAATAAAATCTCAGATAATCGGATCGACGGTGGAAAATAAATGAAGAAATGAATTAAAGAAATAAAGATTTTTGAAAAATCAAGAAGATAAGATTGCCTAATTTATGAGATTCGAAAAATAAAGAAGATAAGATTTGGACTGAAGATCAGATTTGAAAAATCAAGAATTTTCCCGATTACTTGATTTTTGGAAGAATAATATCTTTTTGAATTTAATTAATTCAAAATGATAATTTTGTGTGACAAGTAAATAATATTTTTCAGATTATTTACTAAAAGGAGTGGAAGTTAATAAAATGGAATCATTTTAAATATTTTTATTTATTTAAAATGAGAGAAAAGTGAAATTAGTAATTAAATAATGAAAAATAATTATTTAATTTGGAAGATAAGACTAAATAATTAAATAAATTAATAAATTTATTTAATTGTGACAATTAGTGACATATCAAATAAATCAAAATCATTTATTTAATAATCAGGAAGAATTAATGAAGAAAGGAAATTAAATAAATTAAGAAATTTATTTTAATTAAGGGAAGACTTAGACAATTAATAACGTTTTAATAAATAAATAAAATTTATTTATTTAATAATCATGAAGAATACAAAGACATGAATTAATTAAACAATTATAAATTATTTAATTAATAGTCGAATGTTGACCAAGGACATAATTAAATGTCATAATTAAGCTAGGACAAAGTGGTAAAAATGAAGCTTGCAAGCCTAGGTCATTTTTAGGTGTCTACATTTTGCCCCTCTTTGTCATAATGTCGCTTGTCGCGTTGTGACAAAGAAAAATAAGTCAAGAATATGCCCCAATGAAGGTACAGGAGTATCATTGCCCCCTCGGGAAATTTTTCAAATTTTGGGCCGGCAACAAAAAAATTTGTAAAGGGTTCCGATAAATCCATTTAATGACCAGAACAACAATGGCGTAGTCAGTTTCAGATTCAGACATGTATAAAATAGTCAACAGAGAAGTCAAAGGTGGTCAAATGAGCCTCTAATAGTAACCCACCTGAAAAAAATATCATTTTGACCTTATAAATAAGTTGACAAAGGGGTAAAAGTCAATTCATTTCCACTTTTTACTTTACAAATTTCGAGAGCCCAAAGCGAAAAGGAGTGCAACAACGATGGTTATTCCAGTAGCAGAGCACCGTGGTGAGATCATCCGGACCTTTAGGCGACCAGAGGGCTCAGAGCCAGCGGTAAGTACTCTTGCCTTGCTTTGTCATTTTTTTGTTTTGTGTGTCAAATGCTAGTTTCTAGGGCAAACAACGAATGCGTCGTGACGCATATGCGTTAGCGTAAGCCGCAATCGCTTTCACGTTCGATGCATTTGATGTGTCACGACGCAAGTGCGACAATAAAAAATATGGACCGGCAGTTTGCACCGCATTTGACAATTTGTGCGACGCATGTGACTGTTGGAACACCGCAATTGTGTTTTTGCGATGCAACTGCCTTAATGTGATGCATTCGTCAAAGTCCATGATGCAAGCGTGAACATGTGATGCATTTATTGTTTTGGACCACATTTGATGTACGGTACGACGCAATTGACTTTTTGTGATGCAATTTCCTGAATGCGACGCATTTGAAATTTACCTTGACCACATTTGATTTCTATGTTTGTGTATCCTTAGATGCTTTTGATAGTATTAAAAATTTGTTCAATGTGTTCTGATGACTTGTTTTGGTTTTTGTAGAGGCAACTTGCCCTTATTTATACTCGCGAGAGCAGACCGACGACGTTTTGGTTTGCTGATCAGTTGGGCCCGTGAGAGCGGCGATGATTGATGCGACTGGGTTTATTCTATGCTGCGTTCATGCCCGCCATTAGGGCGAACAGGGGTCTACTGATGGTGTTGTGTGAGTGGTGGCACTTGGAGACCTACTCCTTCCACCTGCCGACGGGTGAGGCTACCATCACCTTAGAGGATGTCTACCATATTTTGCAAGTGCCAATTTGCGGGGAGCAGATTGTCTATGACCCTCGGCACGACAACCGGACTTTATGTGCCTACTATCAAGACCAGGTTGTAGGACTGGGGATTCAGGGCTATGAGATCCGATGTGAGTTCATGGCACAACACTACGGGTGCTTCGATGCATTCTTGGCGACTATGATTGCAGGTATTTTGGTTCCCGACGGGCGGGGACACGGGTTCCCTATTGGCTGGGGAGATGTCCTAATGGGCATGATGAGAGACATGACTATTTATGCTTGGGGTCCTTGTTTACTGGGGACACTTTATCACCAGCTACATGATGTTGTGTACAGGAGAGGAGAGAGCATCTCCTGTGGGATGACCCTGATGATGATTTGGGCTTGGGAGCATATTGAGATATTTCGACCTCCCATTTAGAGACTGCAGTTGGCCGATGGTATGCCTTATGCATACTATTATGTAGGTGCGTTACAGCAGACCCATATGGGTGAGACAGGGTGGTGGCAGCATCATATCAACACGATGATATCCTTTATCTGGAGGTCATACCGAGATTGTGGTCAGTGGGATGACGAGGATGAGCACTTGAGTCTGTGCCGGCAGTTCAGGTACCTGATTGGCCAAATAGTGCAGACGTCTCTAATTATTGAGATGTACTTGCCGCAGCGTGTTTTGAAACAGTTTGGAGAGCAACAGGATGTGCCCGCAGGGATAGTGGATTATGCTTGATCATCCATGGAGTACGCGTGGGGGCTAGCTATCCCAGTGGCATTTGCAGAGCAGCAGATAGACAGGCTAGTAGCCTAGGCTTGGGGTTGGAGGGGAGAAGCAACGGATCCTGGTATGACCACAGCTTATGATCTATGGTGGAAAACACACAGGCTAGTGCCTTTGATGAATCCAGATGGGCCAACACCAGTGGACAGACGGTTAGTTATTCTGCGGGTGCCATGAGCCAAGCGAGGTGGCAGAGGTAGGGGCAGAGATGGAGGCAGAGATGGGGGTAGGGGTGGAGACGGAGGCAGAGATGGGGTTAGGGGTGGAGATAGAGGCAGAGATGGAGATGATGGCAGAGATGGCCAGAGACGACGACGGGATGGGCAGAGACAGGCATGGAGAGTGTGTCCACATGTGGCGAGGGTAGAACTAGATGCTATCCTCGAGGTTGGTGAGGAGGGGGAGAGAGAGGAGGGAGGACAGGAGGAGGAGGTGGAGGTGGGAGGGCAGGAGGAGGAGGTGGAGGTGAGGCATGAGGGGGAGGTGGAGGAGAGGTATGGGGGGGAGGCGGAGGAGAGGCACGAGGAGGAGCCAGAGGTGGATGTCGGAGGGCAGGAGGAGGAGATGGGTGATGATGATGATGACGAGGACGAGGCTATGGATGAGGCTGAGAGACTTCTCAGATATCAGATGGTGGAGGGAGAGGAGGAGATACCCTCCAGCTCAGTGTTACCTCATGATGCCCCAGCAGATTAGAGGGTGGCCGATCTATAGGAGAGACTAGATGATAGCCTGGCATAGGTCAGATCCTTACAGTCAGCATTGGAGCTAGCTTGGGTAGAGCGGGATCAGGCAGTGATCTGCCAGTAGGACACAGCTCAGTGGTGCACAGACTTCACAACATTATGCACAAGGCCTACGAGGGATATGGCCCGAGAGTTGGCTAGGGTGAGCACGAGACTGGTGCAGTACAAGACTTTGTACGAGCAGGCAGTGCCACCAGAGTGACAGGATCCGACTTTGTCACAGTCATAGTCAAGGATAGGCAGTGGCCATAGATCAGGCAGTGCTACTGGCAGCAGGAGTCATACTAGTGTCGGAGGGTCTACCTCTACAGGGCACACTTCAGGGCACAGGTCACATCATTCATGCTGACATACTCCCAGTCCTGGGTCGACTGGTTCAGTATAGATTTCAACACACATACAGCCACCAGTTGGTGATTCATCTACTGCTCAGAGTCAGGTAGCAATGACATAATAGATGTCCCTTATAGTTGAGATGACACTGTCCTTTGCAGCTCCATCAGTGGCACAGGCAGAGGTTGCGACAGGTCCACCTATTGTTTCAGTGCTAGTGACAGAGCTTGAGCCATCAAATTCTTCACCTCGAGGGGATGATGAGAGTCTACCTTAGGGGCATTTTATTATTATGACACACTATGTATATTATTTGAGCCTGCGAGCTCCATTTTTGGGATATCCCATGACTTTATCCTGTGACATTGTACAATTTTGAGATGATACTATATGATGATGCAGTTTTGATGCGACCTACATGTGTTATGTGTTCTTTGATTTAATGCTTTATGATATGTATGATGTATGATGCTTATTTTCAATTTTGATGCTATGATGATGCCATGCTTACTTATGTGAGATGGTAATGATAATGATGTGCATAATGTATTTTAGTAAAAGATGCAATGTTGATGATTATTTTAATGAAATGTTTTGTATATGATTTGATGCCATGGATGATGTATGTATGGATCTAATGCAATGTTTATATGATCATGTATGCACTTATGTTTTTGGATGTCACAGGATATCATTGTGAGATGGATGAGAGAAGACAACAAAACTGATCAGAGAAGATGACCAAACCAAAGAGGAGGAGACCTGACTAAATGGAAATGCATGTTAATTCCTAGACCAAATCCTTCAAAGTTTTACCATAGGACCTTAGTATTTATTGCTCTTAATCATCATTGGGCAGACTATTGTAATGGCCAAGAAACACCATGATATGACATAAATCAAGGTGTGCAAGGTCGTACCATCACGTAAAACAAACAATCATAGACAAGGATGATCATGACTCATACTAAGAGCGTGATTGCCCCAGTCTTTTTGTCATAATCAACCACATGCAGAAAAAGACAAGGACAAATCATGAAATGTTGCTGCTTCTCTAAATCCTATTTCCAGGACATCCTTGAGAAACTAGTAGCATGATTGTCAAAATACAAAAAAAACATAGAGTCCTTACCACGATATGTCATCATTTTTCTAAATCCCAAAATCAGGACCTCGTTGAGAAACTAGTAGTCATGCGTGTCAATTGACATGATACGTCGCTGCTTCTCTAAATCCTGCTTAGTGGGATCTTGCTGAAAAACTAATATCATAATAAAAACTAAAAGACAATTGTCAAGTGTTTGCCAAGTGCGTCTGGATATCCATTGTTCTGATGCCAAGATGCCATGTTTGATAATGTCGAGATGTCGAAATGTTTAACATTTTGACGATCTTGAAAAATGTCAAGAATTGGTGAATTCAGGAAGGACACATCCTGAATAATGCTGATGTCGAGAGGATTTGATCCCTAATAGTCGTAAGGGGTCCTTCTAAATGATGACAATGCCTAGGAAGGACACATCCTAAGGCATAAATGACAGAGTTGGTTCTTCAGAAGGACACATCTGAAGAATACTGATGTCACGAAGAGTGATCTTTAGATGTCAAGAGGATCACTCAAAATGTCGAATAACAATGTCGATGCCTAGTAAAGACACATCCTAAGGCAGAAATGACAGAGGTTATCATTCAGAAGGACTCATCTGAAGACTAACCTAAAGTTTGACAGTTTGACAAGTTATGATGATTTGACTTGCTTTGCCCGAGTTTGACTTGTGTTTGACTATATGCCGGTATTTGTTATGATGATATGATTGACATGTCGATGAAATTTTCATATTGAAATAACTGATTGTCATGATTTGCTTGATAAGCTTCGTTCATTTGGGAAAAAAAAATTGTTTTGCCTTGAAGACTTTTTGACATGTGTGCCAGTGTGATGTCATGAACCCTAATGGACTGACCTAGTGCGGCCTCGGGGGCTCATCGACAGATGGCCTTGCCTACGTCATACACTCAAAGACCTCGTAGTTCGACACGACCAATGACTTTGTCTTGGTGACCAAAGATTACGTCATGATTTTATTCTGACAAACCTAAATGGACTGACCTAATGTCTTGGGGACTCAAGTGTGAGTCTTGCCTACATAGAAAATGAACAGAGACAACGTAGCTTGGACAAATGACAAAGACTGATTGATGTGACTAATTTTGACAAGAGATGACAATGTGTTCGTGTTCTTCAAGCAGTCTGAATTGTTGTGTGTCGTTTTCTTCAGGATGTTTTATGATTTTTAGGTCTTTCTTCAGGACATTTTATGATGTTTTTGGTCTTTCTTTGAGACATTTTGTGATTATTTTTTTCGGTCTTTTTTTTTTAGGACTTTTTGCCAATGTTTTTGTCTTTTTTCAGGACTTTTTGCCAATGTTTTTGCCTTTTTTTAGGAATTTTTGCGATGTTTTTGTCTTTTTTCAGGACTTTTTGCCAATTGCCAAGATCATGTGCAACATCTACTATAGTTTCATGATAAACGTTTTTCCCCCAGTCAGGTCCAAGACTTAGCCATTTGTAGAGAATATGGAAGGGATGCTACTGACTTACTAGATGGACAGTCGTCAGGACTTGATGTCAATCATTTATCCACTATGACAGGTAGGGTAAAATGTGGTGGCGATTTGCATAATAATGGTGATAATACCTTTCATCCTAAGCCAAGGCAAACAAAGTGACAGTAGATGGCAGAGCAATGATTGATTACGCATGGCTCCTATTTGCCAGGTTTTCGCCATGGTACTTGTCCAAAGTGCCTGTTTGCCAGGTTTTCACTATTGAACGAATCATTTTTCTTTTTACTATTTTTCTTGACTTTTTTATTTTTGTAGTGTCACCAAGACGCCTGTTTGCTAGGTTTTCATCAACACAACCATTTTTTATCAATTTTTTTTGTTTGTATTTTGCAGTTTTCAACTGAATCCTCTGATGCTATACATAGAACCTTCAAAGATGTAGACTGTTGATGGGATCTGTCAGTTGTTCTCCATCTGGTGTGGCCAGCTAATAAGCTCCAAAACCGAAAGAAGATATGATAATGTAGGGACCCAACCAGTTTGGTTCAAATTTTCTGGGCTTTTCTTTGTCGGCTTGGTTCTTGGGGTTCTGCATGAGAACTAGGTCACCAATTTCAAACTTTCTGACCATAACCTTTTTATTGTAGCTGCGACAAAGACGGTTCTGATATGCTTGGAGATGGTTCAGTGAATTTTTCCATCTTTCTTCCAACATTTCTAGCTCGTGCAAGCGTGATTGTCAGTACTCCTCTTCATTAGTTAGACCCTTTAGGGAGACTCGTAGTGAAGGAATTTCAACCTCAATGGGTAAGATGGCCTCAGCGCCAAAGACTAGGGCAAATGGGGTGGCTCCTGTAGGCGTACGAATGCTAGTTCGGTAAGCCCATAGAGCAGGGTTGAGTTGTATGTGCCAATCGCGGCCAGCTTCATTGACAGTCTTTTTGAGAATTTTAACAATGGTTTTATTAGATGCCTCAGCTTGGTCATTTCCTTGTGGGTAGTATGGAGATGAAAAGTGGTGTTGGATATGGAATTTCTCACATAACTCACATACGTATTGGTTCTTAAAAGGACGTCTGTTGTCAGTGATGATGGACTGCAGAAGGCCATAATGGCAAATGATGTAATTAAGGATGAACTTTGATATTTTCTTACTGGTAATATATGTCAATGGGATGGCTTCAATCCACTTTGTGAAATACCCAATGGTGGTAATAATGAATTTGTGGTCGTTGGATGAGGTTGGATGAATCTTACCCATGAGGTCGAGTCCCCATTGAGCGAAGGGCTAAGGAGAAGTGATTGGCCGGAGTTCCTGTGCTGGAGCATGGACCAAATCACTGTGTATTTGACATTTGCGAAAATTTCTGACATATTCAATTGCATCCTTTTCCATGGTCAGCCAATAATACCCAAGTCTTGTTACTTTCTTAGGTAGGGTAGGACCACTCGAATGAGATCCACATATACCATTGTGCACTTCTTGTAAGGTCGTACATGCTTCGTCAGTGTCAAGACATCTAAGGAGGGTATCGTTGAAACTACAGCAGTAAAGGGTGTCACTGACAATGGCATACCTTGCAGATTTCCTAATGAAGGACTTCCTTTGGTTATTAGACAAGTTCGGTGGAAGGGTTTGAGATTTTAGGTAGTCGTAAATGTCCTGATACCAAGGAGAGTTGGGACCAACAAGTTCGCAAAACCATTTCTGATTCTGGGATATCATATGCCGGTATCAAAAGCCGTTCTACTAAGAACTCAAATTGTGACACATTTTTAGGGATGTCCAAGAGAGAACTAATAGTAGCCATTGCATCAGCTGCCTTATTCTGTGCCCTGGGGATTTGTTCAAAAGAAATCAATTGGAAGTATGTTAGGAAACTATCCACCATCCTCTTGTAGGGAAGCAACTTCTCATCTTTTGTTTCATAGTCATCATTCACTTGGTTGATCACGAGCTGGGAATCCTCGAAAACAAGCAATGTATGAATTTTCCATTTGATTGCCAACTTGAGACCTACGACTAGTGCTTCATATTCGGCAATGTTATTTGTACAAGGGAAGGCGATCTGGAATGACTTAGGAATTGAATCCCCCTGTGGTGTGATAAACAAGATTCTAGCGCCTGAGCCATGACCAGTATGAGACCCATCAAAATATAGCTTCCATGGTGCCGCCAGTTCTACATAAAAAATGGACTCGTCAGGAAAATCAGTTACTAGTGGATGAGTGACTTGGATTGGTGCATCTGTCAGCTGATCTGCTATTACCTGCCCTTTTATTGCCTTACACTCAACATATTGTATGTCATACTCGCTTAGTATCATGACCCATTTTTCCAACCGACCTATTAATGCCACCCGACTTAAGAGGTATTTCAATGGATCAATCTTGGTGACCAGCTATGTCTAATGACTGAGCATATAGTGTCGTAGTTTTTGGGACGCGAAGACAATAGTGAGGCATTCACGCTCAATGTATGTGTAGTTCAACTCATACCCTATCAGTGTGCGACTAATGTAATAGATTGCTCTTTCTTTTCCTTCATGGTCATTTTGTGCCAGCAATGCCCCCAGTGCTGAAATAGTAGTTGAGATGTATAAAATTAATGGCTTTCCATGAATAGGAGGCATGAGGACTGGTGTTGACAGTAGGTAATCTTTGATTTTCTGGAAGGCCTCTTGACATTTATCTGTCCATACAAAGGGGATACCCTTGCGCAACAAATACTGAAATGGATGACACTTATCTGCTAATTGGGCTATGAAACATCAGATAGATTGTACTCTACCTTGTAGAGTTTTGAGTTCACTGATTCCTCTAGGCAAAGGCATGTCTATGATTGCTTTGACCTTTTCCAGATCGACCTCTATGCCTCTTCGGGAAACTATGTACCCTAAGAGTTTACCTGATGTGACCCCAAAAACACACTTCTTAGGGTTTAATCAAATTTTGTACTCTTCAAGTCTCTTGAAAATTGTGTAAAGTACCTTCAAATGGTCTTTCTTTGTTGCTAATTTGGCCAATAGGTCATCTACATAATCTTCCATTATTTTGTGCATCATGTCGTGGAAGATTGTGGTCATAGCCCTTTGGTATGTGGCACCTGCATTTTTGAGACCAAAGTGCATGACGTTCAAATAGTATGTACCCCATGGGCAAGTAAATGCTGTTTTGTGTTGATCCTCAGGAGCAATGTAGATTTGATTATAGCCAGAGAAACCATCCATGAGGGATAGCATCTCATATCTTGCTGTAAGGTCCACTATGATGTCAATGTTTGGCAAGGGAAAGTCATCCTTTGGACAAACATGTCGATTTTTTCAACTAATTATGTGAAGTTTGTGCAACAATGTATTTGCAATGCAAATTTTAGGGGCCCTAGAAGTGTTTGGACAAACATGTCGACTTTTTCCCTTTCGAGGATTTCAATGTGACATCGACTAGCGAGGCTTCTCCATTTTTGAAAGAATGGGATAAATGTCTCACCAGCATCCTCTTGCATGAGATTGCACAAGCTAGTGATAGAGGTATCCATGTCGATATTGTACGCATAATTTCTTATGAATTTTTGTTTAATCTCATCCCATGTCTGGATATCCTTTTGAGTTGAAAACCATTCAAGGGCTTGACTCACCAAACTTTTAGAAAAAAGTCTCATCAAATATGTTTGTTCACAGGCGATGTCCATGCAATTGGTTGCAAATTCGTGAACATGCTCAATGGGATCTGTCTTGCCTCTATATTTTGTGAAGTTGGGTGATACATATCCTGGTAGAAATGGAGGCATGTATAAGTTCGTGTCAAATGGGTATACATTCAGGTCATATGATATTTCTGATTTCTTGCCTGAAATGTACATGTTTTGGATAGTTTTCTCTACATCCCTCAATCTTGTTTGGAGAGCGTCAACATCAAGGTCATTTATGTTTCCATACGTTGGATTTCCTGGTACACCCATAGGTCCCTGTTTGTTGTGCATGCATATTGGTGTATTGTGGTGGTATGGATTGTTGTGGTATGTATGACGTGTGTGGATTGACATGTTGTTGGTATTGAAAGTTATGATTGGGTGCATGTTGGTGTTGAAGGTTATGATTGGGTGTATGTTGATATTGAAAGTTATGATTGGGTGCATGTTGATGAGTATGAATGTTAGATGAGTAGGTTGGGATGTGTCCCCC
Source organism: Sequoia sempervirens (assembly GCA_007258455.2). Taxonomy (NCBI): domain Eukaryota; kingdom Viridiplantae; phylum Streptophyta; class Pinopsida; order Cupressales; family Cupressaceae; genus Sequoia; species Sequoia sempervirens. Next base: position 34,205 of record VDFB02259256.1, read on the forward strand.
AGCCATGTGTCTCGTTATTTGGGGGATGTTATGACCATGGATGTTATGGTGTGTTAATGATGTCATAGGTTGTGTTATTTGGCCACCTTGTGTAAATTGTTGATTTTATATAAGGGGAACGTTTGTGTTTGTACCTTGGGAGGAAATGACATTTGACTGTGTTGTCGTGTTAACGTTTTGTTGTTGACCTTGGATAAATACACGTCTTGTGCCTCCTCCCGAAGGATTTTGTGAAATACCACTGGACAGATATGATGAAGTTGTGTTCATGGTAGTAGAAAGAGCTATCAAGGGGGGATTGTTATGACTTGATGATGCCCTCGTGGCATTGACTGTCCTGATATTTGTGGTGTTGGGGATGTTGGGGGTGTTTGGGACGTTGGGATTGGTATGCACTATCGTTGTGGTCCCAAAGGAAGTATTGCTCGTAGTATTTGGAAGTTGACCACTATGTGACATGTTATGTGCATTGTTGGCATTAGGGTCAGGAGGTGTCAAATTTCGCGTGTTAACGTCAAATCCTTGTGGTAACTTAGCTCCTTCACTCAAGAGCATAGCTAAGAATCTGTCTCTATCATGACAGACCATTGCTTTAGCAAGCTGATAGGCCTCTGGGTCTTGTGTCAATGCCTCTAAGTTTTCCTCAAGTAGTTGGCCATTTTCATCTTTTTGCAAGAATGATTCGAATGGACTATTTGATGAGGATTGTGTTGTCATTGGAGGTTGATTGTCTAAATTGGAAAATGGATCGTAAAAGGTCCAATTTGGGTCATGTGGAGGATTATTGACAGTAAACGTGGGGTCTTGTCGAAAGTTTTCCATTTGTCTCTTTTATTTTTGAAGTCTAGTTTCGACCATAAATGAGATTGCTCAAATGGGAATGACAACTAAATGCAAGTATGACACTACGTGAAGTCTAAGTTCAAAATGATGACTATAATGATGAATTTTTTTGGATTTTCATGAATAGGATATGCAATGTGTAACAATGTAAGACAAGGTTATCTAAGCACTTCTAAGTTCGAACTTTGTTTTCAATTTTGATTGCTAAAGGACTTTGTTGAAAATGACAAGGTGACAAGGTCTAAATGACTAGTGAGTTTTCCTAACTAGACTTTTGAGTTGGAAGAAATCTCACAAAAGAGGACAATGACTAAAAGGGGGGTTTGATAACTTAGTCCAAGAGGGCCTAATTTCGAAAACAATGACTTTGCAAAGTGTGCTTAAGATTTTTCTAATCCTAAGTATGCAAAATGTGAACCTAGGGGTAATCTAATGCCAAATGTATGCAACGAAAAAGAATGAAGTATGAAACCTATGGTGACGAATGCAAACTAATGGTCAAGAATTTGAGCAATTTCAAGTTTGGTTTCTGACAGAATCTCCCTAGAAACAATGGTTGACCAATGGTTGACAATTTGAAGACCTCAGGTGTTCAATGTGAAGTTTTAAATCTTGACAGGAAAATGCATCGTTTGAAGCTGCAAATGCGTCACAGTTTAGCAAATGATGTTCATTTTTTTGATTGCGGCTTTTGGACTATTAAATGCAACTTGATTTAGCATATGCGGCTTTTTGGTGTTCAAATGCGTCACGATGCCTACGGATGCGGTGTTCTAAGTGTCAGATGTGATTTAACAGAGCATTTGCGTCACAGAAAATCAGTTGCAGTTCGACAGATGCGACTCAATTTAATTTCAAAATAATTGTCTTGTCGTTTTGATGGAAATTTTGATCTGTTTGGAGAATGTTTTGTTTCAAACTGTGATAGAACACGAAGAAACTTGACAAACACAGCGTTTTGAATGTAACCAAACACGCATCAGATAAGCACAATCCTAGGTTAGGCCATGACAATATTCGCTAGATTCCATGCGGGTTTCCCCAACTACATATCTATAGCGTGTGAATTTAGAAGCTTGGCTACACGGGCTCTCCCTTACAGTGCACTCTCTTCTCAGGCCAACCAAGCTTCCAGCCCCCATGAAACTCCCATGGCGAGCTGATCACCTCTACTACAAACTGCGAAAGTGTGGATGCCTTCACACCGACCGGTGCTGCGCTAGCAAATAGAAGGATTTTGGCTTTCTATACAAGAGTTTTTATTTAGGGACCCCCGTTCGAGTGGCCATACATGGGGCAAGAGATTAATCACCATTAAGGTCGCACTCCAGCCTGAAGAGGTTAAGCTCAACAGGGTTTAAGGGAGTACAACTCCGTCCGTATGACACATCAACACAAGCAACCTTAGGTTTTCCCTTAAGGTTTACATTTATATACCTGTCAGGGGTAGCTTGGCTTTAGCTCCATTGCCGGTTTGAGTCACGTTGGGATGATGAAATCCCCAGGCAAGCCCAATTTCTAGAGTTGGTAACCATTTCTCTTACACCCAAGATCGCCTGAAAGCACGAGGGGAGAGGATACTCCGATATACCAAGTCAGGGTAATGACAGATAAGAATGGGTCTAGTTTTCTGATCATGAGGTTTTCACCAAGTGAGAGCATACTCACCTACCATTCCGCAAACACAATCAAGTAAAGAAGACATGACTGTTCTTTTTATGTGCACTAAAATTAAATGTTTGCTAATCTAAAAAAAAAAGCACAATGTTTGTTTTATTCTGTCTTCGACATTTGAATCTGCAAACAAAATATTAGTAGTCTCTTTATGCAATGATCTTCGACACTCGAATAGTAACCGCCACACACTACAAACAAATATTAGTAACACAAAACCCTAAGCTAGCCAACATGCAGAAATGAAAAACCAAGAAATCAGAAGACCAGAAAACCAGAAAAGAAACTAGAAACTAGAAAAACCTTAAAATCCAAAAATTAGAATCTCCAAAAAAATGAAAGAAAAAAATTACTAGTCAGATGTGGCATGGCAGAGCAGATGCATCATTCAGGACATCAAATGCGGCACGACTAAACATCTACGTCATTCAAGATATCAGTTGTGGCTTATCAGGGTGATTGCGGCTCTTCTGTTGGCAAATGCGTCGTGACGCATCAAATGCGTCACGATGTTTTTAAAAAATAGTTGTGTCAATCCATACCTATACCTGTAAAATGATAGAAAACAAAAACAAAAAGTACAGAAAACCAGAAAAATGGAGTCGGGTTCACCAATGTAATCAAGGGATTTCTTTTAGGTTTGAATAGGAGTGTTAGCAACAAATAATAAATGACAATGAAACCCAAATATCTTACAAAACACAAAGGAAGTAAAATACAAAATGATTATACCTGATCGTCGATACCTCCATGATTCATTTTTGTAATACCTTCTTACTTGCTGGATGATGTTGCCCTCAGATTCGTCGTGGGAGAAAATCTGCAAATGCCTAAGTCCTACACCAAGCTTTGAAGGATTTATACTATGTCTAAATTCCTATGCCTATAACTATAATTGTCAATGTCTATGCCTAAACAAATGCCAAGATTTGACAAAATAAATATAATGACTATGGAAATTGCTATGAAAACTAAGTATGCAAAATGCCTAAAATGTAATATGTCTATACGTAATCGAAAAGTGAGAGGAAAATGCCATTTTATAGAAAATGTCATTTTTAGTGGATGGACAAGATTAATTTATGATAAGAACCTAAAATGAAAGGTCCAGATTAAATCTTAGAATCTCTAATTAGGGTTAGGGCAAAATCCTTAATCGAACGGTCATAATAAAATCTCAGATAATCATATCAACGGTGGAGAATAAATGAGGAAATTAATTAAAGAAATAAAGATTTTTGAAAAATCAAGAAGATAAGATTGCCTGATTTATGAGATTCGAAAAATCAAGAAGATAAGATTTGGACTGAAGATCAGATTTGAAAAATCAAGAATCTGCCCGATTACTTGATTTTTGGAAGAATAATATCTTTTTGAATTTAATTAATTCAAAATGATAATTTTGTGTGACAAGTAAATAATATTTTTCAGATTATTTACTAAAAGGAGTGGAAGTTAATAAAATGGAATCATTTTAAATATTTTTTATTTATTTAAAATGAAAGAAAAGTGAAATTAGTAATTAAATAATTAAAAATAATTATTTAATTTGGAAGATAAGACTGAATAATTAAATAAATTAATAAATTTATTTAATTGTGACAATTAGTGACATATCAAATAAATCAAAATCATTTATTTAATAATCAGGAAGAATTAATGAAGAAAGGAAATTAAATAAATTAAGAAATTTATTTAATTAAGGGAAGACTTAGACAATTAATAACGTATTTAATAAATAAATAAAATTTATTTATTTAATAATCATGAAGAATACAAAAACATGAATTAATTAAACAATTATAAATTAATTAATAGTCGAATGTTGACCGAGGACATAATTAAATGTCATAATTAAGCTAGGATGAAAGTGGTAAAAATGAAGCTTGTAGGCCTAGGTCCTTTTTAGGTGTCTACAATTACATTATAAATCAATTGACCATGTAATATGACCTTATTTAATTGAAAATTTACTCAAAACACAATTTACTAACTTAAAAGAATTCCCTGAACCAAATTTGCTCAATAACCTTGGTGCCACTGCACCAAATTTCAATATTTAAATAAATGTCATTACTAGTACAAATATCATTACAATTGCTTAGGTACTTTTTTGTCACAGATATTTTACAATGTCACTCATACATTCAAGATTCTCTTATAATGTCTACATCATAGGTTCTCATTTAGAGGTTAACTTCAAATGAGTAACTTGGTATTCCCCCACAAAGTTTCACATGCTCTTTTATAATGGCTTCAAATCATAATTGAGATTTGTCGAGATCATCAAAATAAGGATGTTGCATTGCTTTTTTTGTTGATATTCTCTTCGATGGCTCAAAAATCAGCATTTTCTGCAAGGAGAGACCAATCAATTTTTACTAGTGTAGTTACAAATGTACGCAAAGTAAAAGAATAAAAGTAAACAACTCATTCAAAATGGAAATGAAATGAAAATAAATGGAAGGAACTTAAAGATAGGAATGGCAGTCTCTCAACTTAGTCACTCCTAGTCATACATCTTCACTGGGAGTTCCAAGATACCTATTGCACACAACACCTCTCATGAATCTATCTAATATCTTGAAATTCAAGATGCTCCTATAATTTATACATCATAGTTGCTCATAATAAGGTTAACTTCAAATGAATAACCTGAAATTCCCTCACCAAGCTTTGCACACACTTTTGTAATGGCTTAAAATCATAATTGAGATTTGTTAAGATCATCAAAATAGGGATGTTGCATTGCTTTTATCCCTGAGATTCTCTTGGATGGCTCACAAATCTCCATTTTCTGCAAGAGAACACCAATCAATGTTTATTGGGTTATTTAGAGATATGCAAAGTAAAATAAGATGATAGCATTGGCATCAAAAAAATTAACATGGATACAAGTATAAATTCATAAGAACCATTTTGCATATACTTACAAATTAGTCCAATGAGCCATCTAGGTTTGCTCTACTCTTTATTGTGTCAAGTATTGCCTCATGGTCAGACTCAGGGACCTTCCACAAGGTATTGTTCAAAGGTCTATCCCCATATTTTCTCAAACAAACATTGGATACCACAACAAGGTTGGAGTAATGAAGAATCTTATGATGCATGTCAAATTCCTCAAACAACCAATGTTTAACACTCTTATGTGGGTACCTTCTAAGCCATGTTCTAGTAACAACAACTGAGCCTATAGGGTATTTGATGTTTTCTCCATCTATAACCAGGGCTTCCAATTTGTTTTTGGCCTCAACATAAAAACACAAGTAATAGTTTGTTTCCTCTTCATTTTCTTCATCTGCAATAACTGCATAAACATGCCCTGCATTGACATGTGTAATAGATCACTTGAAATTAGTCAACATTATGAATATAGTACAAAGTAAGATAACAATATGGAGTTTCAAAAACTAAGCAAGTAGATATATTACCTAGTTGAACTAGATCTAATACGTGGTCAAAGTCGACTGATGACTCCATCTGTGTTAGTTCCAATGTCGTCAAAGGGCAATACGTGTGAAGTGGGCTAAGATAACTTGTCAACCATTTTTCAACCCACTCCCCTAACTCACAATCATTCTAAGCTAACATTGTACATGAAGAAAAAAAAAGCATGCCATCTTACGTGTATCTATACTCCATGAACTTGCATTTGAGCTAAGGAAAGAGTGTAGCTCACTCGATCCTATTAGTGTACAACAATACTCATATGGTGCAATGTTAGTATCATCCATCAATGAAAAAAATCTATGAATTGAAGATGTACCTTCATTACCTGGACCCATCGAAGCATTACACCACTCGACAATTGATCTTGCATCTCTCAAATTTGCACTGTCTTTATACTTTAACTTTTCTCATGCTAATGCTCTTTTCATGCTTGCTCCTGCACCGTCATGCTCCCCCTTTCCATGCCTGGCCTCACAAAATTTCCACATATTTTGAACACCTATAGTGAGATGCATCCTACACAACCAGTAGAACATGCACGTGTTCTTGAACTGTGTTCCACAGTTATCCGACCATATTATATGCTAACCGTATGTTATGCACCTCTAAGCAAAATCACTGTAGAACATCTGGAAGCAACTTGTGTGAACCCCAATCCTAATACCTGCAAAACAATAAGAACAAACACACTAGATTAGAGAATGAAAGTAAGAACAAGGATTCCCCATGAAATCCATTCACAAAGTTCAAATTAGGAAAAAGCCAATGAAGAACATAATGAAATAACAATAAAAGAGATAGAATCCTAATTAAACTAGCAAACTCATCATCCCATGGGGGAATTGGTGCCAATTTGATGTGAAAATTGGCCCTTTCCCAATTCCTATGATGCAAGATTGATGTATTGTTGATGAATGATCCACTTTGATGAAGAATGGTGAGTGCTCCAAGCTAAAAACCTGCATAACCTAGCTAAGATTCAATGATAATGGATGAAATTTGATAGGTATTTAAGCATAGTAACTTTACATAAATTGTGGATGATCAAATGAGGAATGAAGCCTCTTATTTATAGATGAGATTGATGGATGAATGTCCAAAATTGAGCAATGTGGGACTAGCATTCATCCAATGGAAAGATGCCACTTGTCAACCTATGAGTGGATGGAGGATGTGCAAGTTTTGAGGATTGTGCCAATAAATGCCTATTTTTGAATTTTGAATTTGTTGAAATGACATGCAAGAGGGAAGAGAGAATGCATTGAATGCCACTTGGGTCAAGGCAAAGGACATGTAAGAGAGAGTAAATACCTTGTTGGATGTACATGTCAACTTAGATTTTGAATTCAAACTTGAAGAATATTCCTTAAAAGATGCCTTGTTGAGGAAAATAGAGATTTAATAAATCAATTAAATCTATTTTCATGTGCAAGTGGTAAATGTTGGAGGATGGGACATGATAGGAGATTAAATTAATCAAAGTTAATTAATTTAATGAAGGGGATTAAATGATGTGACCTATTTGACTTAAATTTTTGGATTTATTTAAATCAAATATGAGAGGAATATGATAAGGGATTAATTAAATAAAGATTCTGATTTATTTAATTAAAAGAGATGATGTTAGATTAAACTAAATAGGAGTTTAATTTATTTAATTTAATAGATAGAATTTAAAGATTTAATCAAATAAAATTAATTATTTAATTAAATTGGGATAATTAGATTAGGATGGTTAATTTAATTATCGAGAAGAGATGACTTAATTAGATAATTGGTTTATTTAATTAAGAGAGGAATATTGATGAATTTAATTAGATAAGGGGATTTGATTAAATGGTTAGACTGAAGGATGATTCAGGATGAAATGATGTTAGTAGTTGGGATCAGATGCACAATGTCAATCGGTACATTTTAGGTGTCTACATTTTGCCCCTCTTTGAAGAAATGCACTTGTTGCATTGGTTTAAAGAATAAGTGATCTCGATCAAAGACAAAAAAAATCATTTTTAAAATCTTACCCCACTGCTGTCTAGTGAGAGAAAACATGCCAATATATTGCCCCCTCAAGAGATTGGACGAAAATTTCAATTTTTGGGTGTTCTCACAAATAAGAGGACAAGGTGCACGACAGGTCCTAAAAGGCTCCAGGAGGCCAAAAATGTGTCTAAACACAATAAAATGATGTAAAACAGGCCTCAACTAGACAAAAACAGCTTCAAGGGTCCAAAACCCTAGTAAAATAGCCAATTAGGGGGAAAAAACCCTAATTTCCAAGCTTAAAAAGGCTCTGAGGGTCACTTTCAATTCATTTTCACACAACCATCTAGCAACCTTGAGATTTGAGCTCTGACTTCCTGACGATATGGCACAACGATAGCTCCTGATGCACATTTTTGACTGAGTCCAGATGTACCAGCAGCCACCCAGCATTGGGGCACCAGTAAGTGATCCTTGAGCTTTATTTTTTGCTTTTAATGTTCATTTAATGCTTTCAAAGTCAGTCCTTCTACAGCAGTGCTATATAGCACCACTTAGAAATCAAACTACCCCACTCAGTGTCAAATTGCACTGTAGCGATGGAGTTTGAAGTTTAATAATAAACTCCAAACTCTGACATTGAGCTCATGGCTGGCGAGGTCATTTCTAAAGTGTGACGTGACGGTCCTTTACCGACAAGAATTTTTACAAACTGTGTCACTAGGAAGGAAAGTGCATCACAGCGGTGCACTTTCGGCTTTTTGTGCTCTAGCGTCAGAGTTTGATTAAAAATAAAACTACAACGCCTTCATGGATTGTGACACTAGAGTGGTTTCTTGGATGCCCAGCGAATTTTTTTTTCAAATTTTTTAACATGATGACCCTCCTGATGCAGGATGCGGCGAGGGAGCTCTACTCCCAAGAGTACAGGTCGTGAGATCTACTCGGTTACTTGCGGGACTTGAGCGATAGAGATCAGGATCTACTACAAGACATGGGGTTGTGGTACATGGCTTATGCAGCGCCCATTTGCACTCACCTTGGGATGATGCCAACGCTTCCCGAGAGATGGCACAATGAGACCTCTTCTTTCCACCTTCCTACTAGTAAGGCCACCGTCACCTTGGAGGACATTTGGTGTATCTTGAGATTACAAATTCATGGTCGGTGTGTCACTTTCAATACAGATGAGGGGTTGGATGCCTGCCACATTGTCCTCGCCACAGAGGACATTGTCATTTATGAGGGGCAGATCGAGCTCAAGCAACACAGGGCCCTGGCACCTCCCTTCTGCTTAGTTGTTGCAGTGGTTATTTTAGGTCTCATTGCCCTAGATAGATGAGGCTGCTATTTCAGTCCTAGTTGGGGACTTGCTAGGAGCGCATGGTGATGTGTGATAGGCCCACTCGCTTTTCCTAGGGGTCAGTTCTTCTTGCATCTTTGTATAGGGATCTTCACAAGTACATCTACCTCGATGGCAGAGCACTCAGAGCAAGCATGATAGTCCTCCACATATGGGCGTGGGAGCACATTGTTGTCCTTCAACCATGGATTGTTATAGTTTCGAAGGGGCCTGGTGATCCCCTCATATGGCACTACAGAGGTGGTGTGTCCTTTACACACATAGGCAAGCACGAGATTCCCTATTGGAGGAGGGTCCTGGACAAGATGCATGTATTCATATGGTGTCCATACCTTGGTGGGCCCAGATGGGCTGACGATGCTCATTAGATTTTCTACGCCCACTAGGACCACTTTATGCAGGGGCAAGAGCACACCATGATAGAGAGATACCTGCCCGGGCGCATGCAACGTCAGTTCGTTGAGCCCCAGGATCAACCAGATGATAATTATGTGGTCATATTTTCTTGCACCATGTCACAAGTTTCATGGGGGCAATACATTCCTACCTCAGAAGCTATGGACAGTTTGAGACAGTTGGTGGCCCGATCATGGGCTTACGATCAGGGGCCTACAGACCCAAGCATGACATAGGCATAAAGGGATTGGTTCCAGTATCCTCTACATTTGATAGTCCCAGGAGTAGTCCCTGATCTGTGGAGGGTGAGAGGTAGAGGGGGAGGACAAGGACTAAGGGATGGTGCATGACAGGACCAGTAGGTCGGGCCTCGAGTTCAACTAGATCATGTCGATGTGCAGATGCAAGATCAGTAGCAGGTGCTAGCAGGTGCACCACCACTGGCTGGGGGTGAGGATCAGCCTTAGGTACAACCTCCACAAGCACAACTAGCAGGGCAGGTGGATCCCCGAGACACATTGATTGCACAGCTGCAAGCTTAGGTCTAGACTTTGATAGGGGAGAGAGATCAGACTAGGATTGAGAGAGATCATATCAGGGCCGAGAGGGATCAGGCCATACTACAAAGGTAGGCTACAGAGTTACAGGAAACCACAAAGATGGGCCAGCGATAGCAGTTGGAGAGCATGGGATCCTCCTCCTCTTAGGGTACAGTGTCCATTCGGTCCTATAGGGAGGTCGTTTAAGAGGCTGAGTATTACCGTATGCATTATCACAAGGCCATACCTAGAGTAGCACGAGTCCTAGAGTAGTCACAATGGACTAGCCACAGACCAGCAGATGGTCATGGTGATAGGGGCGAGGGAAGTATATAGGGGGGTAGACCTTGATCGAGATGATATCATTTTTTGTGCCGTATGGGCTCCTTTTTTATAGTCTGATGGGCCTTTTTGTACTGATTGACATACATGTACAATGATCTAATTATTTTGTACTATGACAGTTACTCGATGATGATATATATATGATCCGATGATTTTGATATGATGTGATGTGATGTGTGTCATTTATTTATGCATGTATGGATGATTCTACTTCTATATGTTGTGCAATGATGTTTGTGGTGTTATATGATTTATTTATGGATGTATTTATTTATAATGATATATGCATTATGTAATGATTATGACTAACAAATCGATATTATGTTGTTGACTTATGATATGCAGATGTATTTATGTGATGCATAATGATGTTGCAATCTATATGATGTTTTGATATGATATGTGATATGGAATATTCAAAATGATATGGAAATGATCTATGGTGTACATGCAAAATGATATGTGAATTATGCTTATAAAATGAAATGATTATGGATGGATGTACGCTTTGCATGTAATGGATTTTGTATGTTTCAATTTATGCTTATAATGATATGGAATGATTGATGCAATGAAATGTAAAAATGATTGCGATGCTATTTATGAGATGATATGGATGATTAATGGACAATATAATGCAATGTGAATGCAATGGTTGTGTTTTATATGATATGATGCAAATGAGATGGTTTTCTAAGTGACGAGGGCATAGCTCAAGACTTAAAAAATAACCCACAAACAAGAGAATAATTTTATTATTCAAAAAATGGAACTTCTTACATGTAGAGGATCTCAAATCCCCAAGTTCTACAATACATGCAAGTTACAGAAAGCTACAAAATCACCCTTTCGCAATATGCGAGCTTGTCCCCAAAAAGTTTCCCAAAAATTAGAAACACGCCCATAAATAGAGCTCCTCTTTAATTTGGAGCTAAAACAACATTCAAATTTGAGTTTAGGCGGTTTGGCACCAAAAATTTACAATGATTAGTTCAAATTTCAAAAGAACATTTGCAATTGTATCTTCTAGAAAGTGTGCCAACTTCCCGGGGCCATAACTTTTGATCTGGGACTCCAATTCGCGAACCGTTTGAACCGTTGGAAAGGTCTCGAAGTCAAGAACGCACTTAAAATTGGCTATGCTGATTTTGGCAAGTTTCGGTGTCGATTCGGGAACTCTAAGTGCCTCAAATCTAACTTGAAAGAGTTTTAGGTGCAAATATGGGGAACTAAAACTACAATATCTTTCCACCTAGGAATAGAAAATAAAAACCGTAAATTGAGAATTTCATTATGATGAAAAGGATATCCAAAAATGTAAAAACATCTAAAAACTGAAAAACTTGAAATTTAACTATTTTTGGGTGATGCAAGATTGCCCTTACACCACTGGATGCTCCTACATCAGACACCCAGGGTAATTTGAGAAGTGACCCCGTCATGTCTCAGATGGTGGAGGAAAACCCAAATGGTCAACCTCTGCCTTAGGCAACCAGGATAAATCTTCAATAGGCCTTCCTTTCCATTTCACCAGATATTCTTCATACTGCCTGTTCCTAGTACTCCTCCCCACACGACTATCCAGGATTTCTTCAATCTCCTCCTTTTCTGAAGTAGGTGCTAGAATCTCACACTGTTCCATCATTGGTACTTCCTCGGTGCCACCTTCATGATACTTTGTCAAATCTGAAATGTTGAACATAGGGGAAATGTCGAATCCATCTGGCAACTCTACCTCATATGTATTTCCCTGAATCATGCCTCTTCAAAACTTTACAGCGACCGAACTTCTTCATCTTCAATTTGTTATATGTTCCCACTGGAAACCTTTCTTTCCTCAAGTGGACCATCACTTCATTACCAATCTGAAACTCCTTATACCTCCTCTTCTAATCTGCCTTAGCCTTATACTACATATTTATCTTATTAATATGTTCTCTTACCTTCTCATGTATATCCTTGATGTGTTCTGCAAAATCTTTGGCTTCAACACTTATTTTATTCTCTTGGTCCATCTTCCTCAATTCTGGAGCTATTCTGGGGCTACCTCCATACACAATCTGGAATGGTGATCTACCAGTGCTTTTGTTGACAGAATTGTTGTAAGAAAATTTTTCCTGGGGTAAGATCAAGTCCCATCCCTTGGGTTTATCTCCTACCAAACATCTCAGTAGGTTACCCAAACTCCTGTTAACAACCTCTGTCTTCCCATCTATTTGTGGATGGTGTGCAGAACTGAACTTCAAATCTATCTTCAGCTTCTTCCACAAGGTCCTCCAAAAGTACCCCACAAATTTAGTGTCATGATATGAAACAATACTCTTTGGTAGACTATGTAACCTCACCACCTCTTTGAAGAACAAGTCAGTAATGTGGACTGCATCATGGGTCTTTTGACATGGAATGAAATGTGAAATCTTCAAAAACCTATCAACCACCACAAAGACTGAATCATTCCCATGTTGTGTCCTTGGCAAACCAAGAACAAAGTCCATACTTATATCCTCCCATGGCCTCTCTAGTATAGGTAAGGGCTAATATAATCCTATATTCTGGCTCACTCCTTTAGCCATCTGACATACCCTGCAGCTTTGTACAAACTTTGTCACATCCTGTGACAACTGAGGCCAATAATAATGCTCACTAATAATGGCAATGGTCGTATCCCGACCAAAATGTCCTGCCATTCCTCCACTATGCTTCTCCTTTATCAGGTTATCCCTCATGAAACTCTTCAAGATACACAATTGACTTCCCTTAAATAACATGCCATCTTGAATTATGAAATCCAACCACCTTGTCCTGTCCACTATAATAGGTCTCTTGCAAGCTTTCCAAGCCTCTACGAAATCAGGATCTTTTGCATACAGTGTCTTAAGTTAATTGAACCCAACCACTTCAATTTGCATCTTTGTCATCAATGTATGCCTCCTACTTAAGGCATCTGCAACCCTATTTGACTTCCCACTCCTATGTTTCAAAACAAAGGTATAACTCTGCAAAAACTCTACCCATTTCATATGCCTTTGATTTAATTTTCCACGACTATTTAGGTATTGCAAGGCTGATGATCATTATATAGAACAAATTCCTTCAGCAACAAATAATGTCTCTTCTTTAATGCTTGAACTATTGCATAAAATTCATGATCATATACAAAATACTTTCTCTTGGCATCATTTAACTTTTCACTGAAATAGGCAATGGGCTTACCTTCTTAGCTCAACACTGCTCCAATGGCCAACCACTGGCATCACAATCCACTTGAAACACCTTGTTGAAATCTGGGAGGGCTAGAACAGGTTGCTCTGTCACCTTCTACTTCAACAATTCAAAACTTTTTCCGCTCCAGTGCTCCACTTGAATTCTTTTCTATCCCCTCTCATTGTTTGAGTCAGGGGTCCACAAATACTACTAAAGTTTCTAATGAAATTTCTATAAAAACTAGCCAAACCATGGAAAGATCTCACCTCAGTAGCAGTTCTTGGGGTAGGCCATTCCAGAATAGCCTTCACCTTCTCTGGGTCCATCTTGAGACCTTTTGCTGAGACAACAAACCCCAAGTATACTAACTCCCTCTTCACAAAAATACACTTCTTCAGATTAATCAACAATTTCTCTTCTCTTAACTTCCCAAAGACTCTCCGAATATGCATCAAATGCTCATCCAACATCTTACTGAAAATCAAAATATCATCTAAATACACAATAACAAAAATTCCCAGAAATTCTTTTAGTACCTCGTTCATGAGCTGCATGAATGTGCTCGGTGCATTGGTTAGCCCAAAAGGCATGACTAACCACTCGTATAGGCCCTCTTTGGTCTCGAAGGCAGTCTTCCATTCATCTCCCTCTTGAATCTGGATCTAGTGATATCCACTCTTCAAATCAATCTTTGTGAAGTACTGAGCTCCACTCAAACAGTCCATCAAGTCATCCATCCTTGGCAGGGGAAATATGTACTTGATTGTTATCTTGTTTATGGCTCAGGAATCTGTACAAATCCTCCACTCCCCATCCTTCTTTGGTGCTAATGCTTGTAGGTACTACACATGGACTCAAACTCTCTTGTATGAACCCTTTCTCAACAACTCTTGAGACTTTGTCTTGTATTCAACTCCTCATTTTCTCTTTTGGGTGTTGCTTAATTTGCCTTATTTGGAAAACAAGCAAATCAAAGAGGTCAATGATGATTGATCTTCCTTATTAATTAGTAGACTCGAGGTACATTATTAGAAACAATATCTTGAAACTCATCCAACATCCAAGAAACCCAGCCTATTACGGAACCTTCTCACTTTATCCTCCTTACTCACTCTAGGAATCAATGCATAACACATGCTCATGCTTCATACCTTCTAAAATTTTTTCTTCCATCTACATATAAAATTCTAGCACTACTGCATACCTTTTCTTAGGTCTCCTTTAGGGGTTTCAACTTGTGACGAACCCCATCCTTTGTCAAGGAATAAGTGTTTGCATGGCCATCATGTATAGCTCACCTATCGAACTACCACAGCCTCCCCAACATCATGTGACGGCATGCATCTGGGGATGATATCCACGGGGCAGCTCCCGTCTTGGGCTTTTACTAGGCACTCATTGACCAAAACTTTGTGGTCTTTTACGCAGCGAGGTATCCGTCTGGATGTAGGTACCTTTCCCTCTTGCTTCCAACTTTGCTGACCATCTCTTACGACACCCAGATTATGGTACTCCCCACTGTGTCTTGACTTATCCCTGTATTTTCCTTCACACTTGTACCTTGTATGAAACATATTCTTCCTCTGTTCTAGTTCCTTTTCCTCAATCACCAAGGCTCTCCTAATCACTAGGGCTTCTCCCCTTTTGACATCATCTGAATGTTCAGATTGGGCCTCCTCATCTACATGCACAACCCTTCCATGACCTTCTGGCCTTTTTTCTACCCTTCCTTGGTGTTGTGGACGTTCGGCTTCGATGCCGCTGCTGCACCCTGCCCCGGAAACCGTTCCTTTGAAACGCTTCTTCCGGATCCTTGTCCATATCTCCCCTCGTCCTCTACCTCTTTGATCCCTGTTCGCTTTTGATCCGCGGTGGATTGTCATTATTTTGGCTTTGAAATTTGGTACCCACATCTTCACTTTTTCTTTTCATCATCATTTTGGCTTCCTGAAGGTTTTCCATTACCCCTTCTGCTTTGACCTCCTCATCTTTTTTGCTTGCCATCAAATCTTTTGTTCAACTTCTCTTCCACCTTTAGAACAAACTAATACACATCCTCAATGGTGGTCATTTTGACTAGGCTTAACTCTGGAGATCTTGATTGAAACTAACAATTCAGATGTCGGGCTACCTTCTGCATGACATGGCCTACGTGGCCCGTTCGATGATTATCTTGTGAAATTATTCAGTATATTCTTTCACAGATCTTCTTCCTTGCTTCAACCCTTGCAATTTCTTCAAAATATCTAACTCATAGTCCACTGGTATGAACTGCTTCTTCGGTTTCTCTACCATGCGATCCCATCTGATGATATTTCCTTTTCCTCTTCGATTTCTTTCCATTTGGACCTCTTTCCACCAAATACTGGCATGGCCCTTCAGCTTCATTTTCACAAACTTAACCCGATCTGGGTCCTCTATTTCCTCATACTCAAAATATTCTTCTAACTCATTGATCCAGTCAATCAACTCTTCTGGGTTCAAACTTTCAGAATAATTGGGGACTTCTGCTCTAGGTCTTTTCCCAATCTTTGAAATGGCCCTTATTAGCCACATTTGGTCTTGATCAATTGCTTCTTCCTCTTCTACATTTGAACCTTCTTCCTCTCCCTTCATCCTCACTTTCCTCCCACCGGGTTTAACCCTCTTCTCCAGCTGCTCTTGTAAAGCATCCAATGCGGCTCTATAGGAGGCATTTCACCTCGACCACCTCTAGCTGCCACCTGCGAGGAATCACTCAGGCATCTTTCTTGACCTCGACCCACAACCATGGTCACAGTGCGGAACTTCCTCATGATCCGATATTGATTTGTCCACACCGCGCTCAAGATAAACCTTGCTCACGATACCACTTGATGAGAGTAGCTTGGGGACTTAGAAAATAACCCACAAATAAAGAGAATAATTTTACATTAGAAAATGGAACTTCTTACATCGCGAGGGATCTCAAATCCCCAGTTCTACAATACATCACTACTGACTCACCGGAATCACTTGCTTCGCAATATCTTGACTTATACACAAAAAGTTGCCCAAAATTAAAACCACCCATAAGAGCTCTTCTTTATTTTGGAGCCAAAACAACATTCAAATTTTTGTTTAGGTGGTTTGGCACCAAAAATTTACAACATGAAGTTCAAATTTCAAAAGAACATTTGCAATTGTATCTTCTAGAAAGTGCGCCAACTTCCCGGGGCCATAACTTTTGATCCGGGACTCTGATTCGTGAACCGTTTGAACCATTGGAAAGGTCTCGAAGTCAAGAACACACTCAAAATTGGCTATGCCGATTTTGATAAGTTTTAGGGCCGATCCAGGAACTCTAAGTTCCTCGAATCTAACTCATAATATTTTTAGGTGCAAATCTAGGGAACTAAAACTGCAATATCTTTCCACCCAGGAATAGAAAATAAAAATCATAAATTGAGAATTTCATTATGACGAAAAGGGTATCCAAAAATGTAAAAACATCTAAAAACTGAGAAACTTGAAATTTAAATATTTTTGGGTGATGCAAGATTGCCCTTACACCATTGGATGCTCCTGCATCACTAAGATGCTTAGAATAACAAATATTATCCTAAACATGTCAAATGTATGTAATGTATGTGTTGTGATGTACCATATGCAATGATATGATGACGTTTTTATGCAAAATGAATGCAATGTGTGAGATGACTTTATGATGTTATGTCAGTATGTATGCAATGGATTATCTATGATGTTTATGTACCTATTATGTATGATTATGCGGTAGGTGGTAATGTGAAATGATTATGAAATGTTTATGCAAATGAATGTTATGTGATGATTTATGTGATAAATTCCATGTGATGTAATAAAAATGGATGTGCTTATTTATGAATAATGCTTATAATAACATGTTTATATGATGATGGAATGTAATGCATATGTCTCCTATATGATATGCTTATGCAATATGCTAATGATTTATGGATGCAGGACCGATGACGATGATGATGATGATGATCAACTGTCATAGTACCTTGTTAGCACGAGAAGCCAAAAGAGATGAAAGAGAAGAAGTCATTTCAACACAACACAAGATGATGAATATGCAAAATGATGATGATTTCTTGCCGAGGAATTGGGATTTTCAAAGGGCCAATTTCCTTATGTTTGATAACACACGTGGTACGATGCATCAAGGTATAGAAAACCAAGATGGCGTTGTACCCCATGTGATGTACTTTGACTTGACAAATAGATAGGAGTATCCTTATTCACACCTAACATATAGAAACCTTGCTAGGATGCACTTTAGAAGTTTCAAACACCTCAGACAAAAACACAAAAGGTATAACCTATCAATGCAATAGTCAACAAGCTACCCAAAACCTCCTCAACACATACCTAACAAAGCAAGTATTCACCAAGGTTATATTATAAGAACATCCAACAAGCACAATAGACAAAAGATAATGATCATTTCCCCATTCCTATTTCTCTATATTCTCTATTCGGATATCATTGAGAGGTCCTTGGAATGAGTGTAATAAGATAAGTCCAAAGATAAAGACAAAGTAAACAAACAAGCTGATGTTCTTCAATACTGCTAACCAAAAGGGGATGTGTTTTTAAGGATAAGAAGCAAAACTATTACCAAAAGATAATGCCCATTGTAGGAAGGATGCATCCTAGGACATGTTAGTGGATGACAGCACGCCATTTCATTTATCCAAAGCGTTCTTTCAAATGATTGATATGGGACCAAATGGGTGATAGGTTACCGACATAGAGAGTTGACCAACTTGTTTATGCATTGACTTAGACCTAAGACCTGGCGTTTTGAGTTTTCACTTTTCACCTGCTAGACTTGTTTCTAATTTATCTTATCAAATATTGAGGATGATGATTGTTTATTATGAGTGATGTTATTGTGAGTGAAAGAGAGATGAGACAAATGAATTTTTCAAATATTTGGATGTTTTGGATCTTTTTGAGATATTTTGAGGCTTTTTTTGGTATTTTTTGAGGTTTTCAAATGTTTTGATTTTTGATTTTCCAATGTTTTGGGGTTTTCTAATATTTTGACCAAGAGACTAACCTGAAGACCTGTCCTAGGGGCCTCAGGGGTTGATCAACAGATTATCCTTGCCTACGTTATACACGCAGAGACCACGTAGTTTGACTGACAAGTTAACCGATTTACAGATGATGATATACATGATGAGATGACATTTTATTGTGACGGATGCCTAAAGGACTGACCTAAGTGTCTCGGGGGATGATCAAGGATCAGCCT
Source organism: Sequoia sempervirens (assembly GCA_007258455.2). Taxonomy (NCBI): domain Eukaryota; kingdom Viridiplantae; phylum Streptophyta; class Pinopsida; order Cupressales; family Cupressaceae; genus Sequoia; species Sequoia sempervirens. The sequence goes on from VDFB02259256.1 coordinate 53,265, forward strand.
TACCTATGTTCAAGGCTAAGAGACCCGTAGTTTGACTAGACAACTTTGTTTTTGACTTTTTGATTGACTTTTGACCTATTTTAGGGTTTTGATGATTTTTTGAATGTTTTTTGGATTTTGTGCTTTTTCGATGTTTTTGGATTTTATGATATTTTGATGTTTTTGGATTTTTTGATTTTAGGACTTTAAGGATATACACGAATCCAATCCAATGAGAACATGCCCCCAGCGTGATGCAATAGACTACTCTGATAAAGGAAGGACAAGCTAACCTTGAGGATATGTTGAGTAGTACTAGGAGGGATCATGATACAAACACATGACCAAGCTATGATGTGGATGTAGGTGGATGAGTGATGGATTGAAATCCAAATGCGATGGATGATGGAAACGTAATGGATGGATGATGTAGAACAAGCCGTAAAGATCCTGGTGGATGGAAAGTGCTTATTTACACAAGGCACACCCCAATCCTAATACCTACAAAACAATAAGAACAAACACATTAGATTAGAGAATGAAAGCAAGAATAAGGATTCCCCATGAAATCCATTCACAAAATTCAAATTAGGAAAAAACCAATGAAGAACATAATGAAATAACAATAAAAGAGATAGAATCCTAATTAAACTAGCAAACTCATGATCCCATGGGGGAATTGGTGCCAATTTGATGTGAAAATTGGCCCTTTCCCAATTCCTATGATGCAAGATTCATGTATTGTTGATGAATGATCCACTTTGATGAAGGATGGTGAGTGATCCAAGTTAAAAACCTGCATAACCTAGCTAAGATTCAATGATAATGGATGGAATTTGATAGATATTTGAGCATAGTAACTTTACATAAATTGTGGATGATCAAATGAGGAATGAAACCTCTTATTTATAGATGAGATTGATGGATGAATATCCAAAATTGAGCAATGTGGGACTAGCATTCATCCAATGGCAAGATTCCACTTGTCAACCTATGAGTGGATGGAGGATGTCCAAGGTTTGAGGATTGTACCAATAAATGCCTATTTTTGGATTTTGAGTTTGTTGAAATGACATGCAAGAGGGAAGAGAGAATGCATTGAATGCCACTTGGCTCAAGGAAAAGGATGTGCAAGAGAGAGTAAATACCTTGTTGGATGTACATGTCAACTTAGATTTTGAATTCAAACTTGAAGAATATTCCTTAAAACATGCCTTGTTGAGGAAAATAGAGATTTAATAAATCAATTAAATCTATTTTCATGTGCAAGTGGTAAATGTTGGAGGATGGGACATGATAGGAGATTAAATTAATCCAAATTAATTATTTTAATGAAGGTGATTAAATGATGTGACCTATTTGACTTAAATTTGTGGATTTATTTAAATCAAATATGAGAGGAATATGATAAGGGATTAATTAAATAAAGATTTTGATTTATTTAATTAAAAGAGATGATGTTAGATTAAACTAAATGGGGTTTTAATTTATTTAATTTAATAGATAGACTTTAAAGATTTAATCAAATAAAAGTAATTATTTAATTAAATAGGGATAATTAGATCAAGATGGTTAATTTAATTATCGAGAAGAGATGACTTAATTCGATAACTAGTTTATTTAATTAAGAGAGGAATATTGATGAATTTAATTAGATAAGGGGATTTGATTAAATGGTTAGACTGAAGGATGATTCACGATGTGTTAGTAGTCAGGATCAAATGCACAATGTCAATCGGTACATTATGTGAGCACCCTACAAACCTAGACAAAGCTTAAACTCCATAGCATGGATTAGTTTATGCAAACTCACTAAATGCTCCTATGAAATAATGCAACATGCCTTCATAAACAAGATAACAACACAAACTAATTGAGAGCATAAAAGAAAGATACATATCTATCCCATAGTGGATTGGTGCTTCTTTGATGTGGAAAGAAGCCCTTTCCCAACCCTTGATAATGTCAATGATGAGGATGCAATGGAGAAAATTAGCTCTCAATTGAAGAGAGTAACTTTGCATGGATTATGGATCAAGTTGTGGAGGATTAAATCAATGGAGATGATCTCTATTTATAGAATAGAATGATAGAAGAATGCCAAATATGGAGGATGTGGGACTAAAGATCCACCAATGAGAAGAGGCCACTTGTCAACTTGTGATAGGTTGAAGAATGAGCACATTTTGGTCAATCTGCTAGAGAGGGGGAGATTCAAATTTGAATTTGAGAGTTAAATGTTGAGTTTGACCTTTGCAAGAGACATGTAAGAGCCATGTAAGATCTCATAAATGCTTTGTTGGATGTACATTTCAACTTGGGGAGAGATTCAAATTTGGAAGAATATTCCTCAAAGATGCCATGTTGATGGAAAATGATGAATTTAATAAATCAATAGATTGATTTATTT